>JBBPBX010029341.1:4453-30485 GCA_038048925.1 Garcialebias charrua | reverse complement strand
TATTGCAGATCTGACAATAAAGTTGACTTTGACTTTGACTTTGACTTGTGCTCCACAAATGCCAAAAAGGAAAGCGCTGCCATCATAACCAATATAATCCAAGATTCCAAGATTCTTCACCTCCACAGAGCACACCCAGACATCCACGGAATCCATGGCGGAATCCATGGCGTATCCTCCGTCACTCTGTGAGGTTGAAAAGGCTCCCCTTGTGCCTTCTTCTGTGGAAATCTTCTTGTAGAATCGAATGCCCAAACCTCCAATCCATCTTAATTTGCGTTCGAGGCGCTTTGCTGTGGAGCTGCCAGCAGCAGGGGGGGGAAGGACAGGAGAGGGAAGAGTTGCGACTGCCTCCGTTGAGAGCAAGGTTGAAATATTAATAATAATAACTAATAGTTTTGTTTTTCCTGTGACTTATCTGCATTATGATAAATTATAGGAGCATAATAAATGCTCCCAATGTTTTGTTGGTCTTTTTTTTTTTTTTGGGTAAATAATGAAGTTTTTATGCATTTTTATATATTTATTTATTTAGCGTCTTAAGAGCCTATGACATCATCGGCTACTCGAGCACTAACCAAGTTTATTTATGTTAATGTCGAGTTTAAAAAATTATGTACTCGTTCAACCCCTATTTGGAAGAAGTCAAACCGAAACAATTTAAATCTAGCAGATTTGACCATTTTGTGAATTGATTAAGGAACGGTTAAGCTCGGGAACCCTTGTGCTATTGTAAAGAAATCTATAGGGCGTTTGTGTAATTAAACACTTACGAGGTCAGTTTACTGACTTACCTATAGTTTGGATGCGCAGGTCTGAGCAGACTTTTATCTGCACAAACATGCCACCAATTCACGGGGTCTCAACTTTTTCAGAATAAATCAATAAATCTGTGATGTGATTAGCCAGAAATGTAATTTCACAAGAGACTTCAACTTATGTTGGTCTACCAGAAAATAGACCTTTTATTGAAACTATCACAAAAATTACATTAAACATTTGTATCGATATTAGCTCTGATTTAATAACTACGTTGACAAGAATTCAAATTAAAACAAACAGACAGTTAGGAACTTAAACTGTTGGCACATTACTTGACAGATTAAAAGCTTATGAAAAATAAGAAATAGGAGGAAGAAGATGAAAGCTAAGTTAACTGAAGTTAATTATTTTGAAACAACCAGGGTGGCAAACTTTCCCATACAGGTTTCAGCTGGGCTTCTCACACGTTCAGAACACATCAACGCCTCGTTACCTGTTGACGATACGTCTTGGAGATAAGAGTTGAAGTTTGTGGACACTAACGGACTGTGTTGTCCAGTTCACGTCCAGATGGGCTTCCGCGTGTGTGAGCTGATTCAGACGAGCAAGAAGGACGCTTCTCCCGGCAGGAACAGAGCCAGCTACTGGCTGAACTTTCAAAATAAACTTCCGAAAACAAATTCTTTCAGAAATGAGTGTTTCGAGGCACAGCAAGGCTTTGCCGTGACTCCAGCTGAGACGCGGGTCTATTTGACACACTGACCGGAACGTCTCCAGCTTTCCCAGAGGAGAGAAGCAAGTTGTCAGTTAGTTCTCTCCAAAGCACTGAAGGGAAAAATGCAGGAAGTGCCCCTTTAAGAAGGGGGTGTGACTTAGTCACATACTTCCTGCTGATTGGCTGTCCATCACTAGAGAAGGAGTGACTTTGAAGGTCAGTTCGTCTGAGTGACAGGTAGGGTAGACAGTAAATAAAAGAACATACGTCAGCAGATGCAGGTGCATGTGAACAAGCCATGTACTTTGTTTTGAGAACAGATTCATTGTTTTTAGAAAGGACGGGAGACCGAAAGCAAGCTATGTCTAGCACTTTTCCTTCGTTCCAAAAACAGTTCAAACAAATACGAAGGATTGTTCATTCAACTTTAGACACTTATTCTGCATAGAGCAGACAGTTTAAAGCAAGATCATTCTGAGATGTTCTCTTAACTTTGGCATATTTAAAATATACCAGCTTAGTAAAATCATCATTAAATGACAAAAATATACTGTTGATCAATTCTGAATTAACACACATTAAAAAGAAAGTTCAATCTGATTAATTAGTGTCCATTAATTCATAATACAGGTAGTCCCCGACTTACGAGCGAGTTCCGTCACTAGGGGGCGCTCGTAAGTCAAAAATTCGTAAGTAGGATCACATAGNTGAAAAGTTGGCAGCCCTGCAGCCGCATTTTACTTTACTTTGCCGTTTACTTTTCTCCACACACACACACACCGTCGCGTCTTGCTCTCATCAACACGTGCAGAACATGAGCACATAGCGCCCTCTTCTGGCCGGCGGACGCCGACACACATCTCACCCTCCCACACACACACACCACTCACTGAGCCATTCATCACATGCAGTGGAGGCACTTTCTGCAACACCCGGAAGATGTCAAGATTCTATAGGTAGTCAACAGATTTAATGAAAAGTAACTAAAATACATAAAACTAACGACTCACCGTCGAATGGTCGACACAAAACACACAATAAAATCCTCCGGCCGCGTTAATTTGGCTTGAAACAGCGGGGTTCTCTGCGGATTTATCCAAGTACCCAGCACAAACAGCTAGCCACAGAATTAGCCCCTGAGTTCACCTCTGACCCGGAAGATGTCAAGATGGAATAGTCCATTTTTAGTAGGGGGATAAAGAAATCGACCGTTTTTTTTAATTGCGTATTTAATTATCGTTTTCATCGTAACTATAATTATTTTTATGTTAAATGTACATTAACAAGCAGGATCAATGTTAGGGATGTAGGTGACTGGCCGGGACGCAGCGCTGCTGATTGGGATCCCCAGGCAACGGCATCATTTACCTACATGGTAGATCCGAGTCTGTTCTCCGCTCAGCTCCCCCTCCAACCCTCCCTCCTCTCTGCTCTTTACGGTGGGGAAAAAGGTAAAACTAGCAGCAACAGAGCCAGAATAAGAGCCTCTAAATAAGTTTATTGGTTTTTACTGATAGATAATTAGTTATTAGCGGTACTGCATTTTAAATAAAAATAGCACAAATCCGCTTATGAATTATAAAAGTTAGTCAAACCACAAAAACGCTGACAAAAAGTTTAGGTCCACTGTAAGCGGATTAGCGCTTTAGCGCTCTCTAGCGTTCATATACCCACCACTGGTCATCTGTTATGATTATAACTCGAAACGGTTTCATTTAGATTAACATTTTAATCAGTGAATTACAATTTTACAGTAGTAGTCAGGCTACAAGCACAATCAACTCTGTTATCCAGGTACAGTACTGTACTTTGTTGCTATATTAAAAAAAACACAAATAGAACAATTATATTATAATGTGCAGAAATGAAGACTTCATCCCAGATCTAAGGTAAGCTGGAGCAGATACTGCTGGCATGGAGGCAAGGTGGAGAATTCTCATGCACATAACATCAGAAATAGCTTTATAAAAAGTTTTTTTTTTTTTACATGTGTAACATTATAAAACACTGTTGACATGGCTATATTGATCATTGTATTGCATAGACATTTATTTTCTAACAAATGTGTTTACAGTCTCGTTTCACTGTAATGATAAATGTATCTGCCACGTCTAAAAATGCTTTGATAAAACGCATAGTCAGTGAAATACAGGTGGTCCCCGACTTACGAGCGCCCTGACCTACGAGCGTTCGACTTTACGAGATTATCATAATTAATAAAAATATGAAATAAAAAAAATAAAAAAGCTGCTCAAACTAATTGACAGCGACGAGCTGTTTGGAACAATTGAGAGCTGCGTGAACCACGGAAAAAAATTAAGAACATTTAAACCCAAAAAAAAAAAAAAAAATTTTTAAATCACATTTTTAAATGTTCTTAATTTTTTTCAGATGCATCTGAAGGCGGCGCAAATAGACGGCTTTCGGTAAGTTATTAAAACTTTTTCTGTATGAAGTTAGGATACTAACAGTCCTTTCTGTCTGGACTAGACAGTTGCACTGCACTTTGACTGCACATAGAGCGCGCGGAGGGGCGAGAGACGACGTGTCTGTCGTGTGAAAACAAAAGGCGGATAAAAGCACTGTTGTACAGAAAAAACTGTACAGGTATGCGTTTATAGATGAATGTGTGGTGTAATGTGCTAGCTAACTGCTTGTAAATAAAGTGTTGTGCATGTTTAAGGATCAGTATGTACGCTTGTTCAGTCTCATGTTGATAAACGGGTGTGCGCCGTAGCGCTAGCGTCTTTTTTCTATTTGCAAGCAAAGTTCCGGTTTTACGAGATAGCCACTGCGGGCCGTTCCGAGGTACGAATTTTCGGTTTACGAGCAACTCATAAGTACGGAACTCGCTCGTAAGTCGGGGACCACCTGTAATCAGTAATCAGTTTGTTGCTGCTCAATAATTACTGAAAGACGCCGGACAAAGTAAGAAAAGTCGAATTTAGTGTTCTGTTGCGCCAGAAGCTGCTCAAACTGACTGACAGCGACGAGCTGTTTGGAACAATTGAGAGCTGCGTGAACCACGTGACCGCCTATTGGAGAGTACAAAGCGTGTCACAACTCTCTCTCTATATGGCTCTGGTGTGAACTAGCATGTGTGTGTTTAAATTTGACTTCTGTCCAAACCTTTGTCCACAAAGATCACACAAAAATGGTTTCTGTCCTGTGTGAACTATCATGTGTTTGTTTAAATTTGACTTCTGTCCAAACCTTTGTCCACAAAGATCACACAAAAATGGTTTCTGTCCTGTGTGAACTATCATGTGTTTGTTTAAGTTTGACTGCTGTCCAAACCTTTGTCCACAAAGATCACAAACAAATGGTTTCTGTCCTGTGTGAACTATCATGTGGGAGTTTAAAGATGACTTCTGTCCAAACTTTTGTCCACAAAGATCACAAACAAATAGTTTCTGTCCTGTGTGAACTATCATGTGTGAGTTTAAAGTCGACTTCTGTCCAAACCTTTGTCCACAAAGATCACAAACAAATTTTTTCTGTCCTGTGTGAACGATCATGTGTGAGTTTAAAGCTGACTTGTATCCAAACCTTTGTCCACAAAGATCACAAACAAATGCTTTCTGTCCTGTGTGAACTATCATGTGTGTGTTTAAAGCTGACTTACATCCAAACCTTTTTCCACAAAGATCACAAGCAAATGCTTTCTGTCCTGTGTGAACTATCATGTGTGAGTTTAAAGCTGACTTGTATCCAAACCTTTGTCCACAAAGATCACAAACAAATGCTTTCTGTCCTGTGTGAACTATCATGTGTGTGTTTAAAGCTGACTTACATCCAAACCTTTTTCCACAAAGATCACAAACAAATGCTTTCTGTCCTGTGTGAACTATCATGTGTGTGTTTAAAATTGACTTCCATCCAAACCTTTTTCCACAAAGATCACAAAGAAATGCTTTCTGTCCTGTGTGAACCATCATGTGTGTGTTTAGATTATCCTTTCTGTTAAATCTTTTTCCACATACTTTACAACTAAACCGTTTCTGTCCTGTGTGAACTATCATGTGTTTGTTTAAAGATGACTTATATCCAAACCGTTGACCACAAAGATCACAAACAAACGCTTTCTGTCTTGTGTGAACTATCATGTGTGTGTTTAAAGCTGACTTATATCCAAAGCTTTGTCCACAAAGATCACAAACAAACGCTTTCTGTCCTGTGTGAACTATCATGTGTGTGTTTAAAGCTGACTTACATCCAAACCTTTGTCCACAAAGATCACAAACACATGCTTTCTGTCCTGGTTGAACCATCATGTGTGTGTTTAAATGTGACTTCTGTCCAAACCTTTGTCCACAAAGATCACAAGCAAATGCTTTCTGTCCTGTGTGAACTATCATGTGTGTGTTTAAAGTTGACTTCCGTCCAAACCTTTGTCCACAAAGATCACAAGCAAATGCTTTCTGTCCTGTGTGAACTATCATGTGTGAGTTTAAATGTGACTTCCGTCCAAACCTTTGTCCACAAAGATCACAAGCAAATGCTTTCTGTCCTGTGTGAACTATCATGTGTCTGTTTAGATCACCCTTTCTGTTAAATCTTTTTCCACAGTCTTTACAACTAAATGAGGTCTGTCTTGACTGTCTTTTCTCGACTGAGCCTCCAGTTTTCTTCACTTCAACACATTCCTTGACAACCAAACAACTTGAAGACGTCACTGACTGACTTGTCTTGTGAAATTGTTTCCCATGCTCAGTGAAGCTGCAAGATTTGTTGACAGTGTTTACGCCTGACTCAGGAGCTCTGCTCTTCTTCCAGTCTTTGTCACCATCTTCAGGTTCTGACCCAGAGTCTGATAAGTCTTTTAGCTGAGAGTCAGAGTCATTCACATCATCACCTTCATCATCCTCACTGACTTCAGTCTCTGAAGAGCTGCAATCATCTCCATAAGTATTTAGATCTGGGTTCCTGGTAGTCTCTGCTCCTCCACAGTCCTCTCCACCAGTTGATGCTTTCATCTGGTCAGCTGAACTGCTGGTTGGAAGATCTTCCTCTTTTACTTGGTGCTGATGAAGCTGTAAAAATAGACGTTTCTCTTCATCTTCCTCACTCTTCAAAGGAACAGCAGTGAATGCAAACCCGGGGTCATCAGTCTCTGTTTTCACACAAAACTGCTCTCCCTCTTGACTGGTCCACAGTTCCTCATCTTCCTCCTTTATGTTGAGGGTCTCTGGATCCTGTTGATCCATCCCAAGCATCTGTACTTCAGGAGCTTCTTTAATCAGAACCATCTGCTGAACATCTGCAGGGACCACAGAAAACGTGAACATCAGGCACAATTATAACTTTAAATTCACACATACAGCGATGCTTGAAAGTTTGTGAAGCCTTTAAAACTTTATAAANGTCTACTATATTTAAAGGAAACGCTCCTCCTGAATTAGTATCGCATTTTAACTACATAAGTATCACGTTTTCACTACATAGTATCACGTTTTAACTACATAATTATCACGTTTTCACTACATAATATCACGTTTTCACTACATAATATCACGTTTTCACTACATAGTATCACGTTTTCACTACATAATATCACGTTTTCACTACTTAGTATCACGTTTTAACTACATAATTATCACGTTTTCACTACATAATTATCACGTTTTTACTACATAAGCTCCAAAAAAAAAAATTTCATGGTTGAATGCAATACGCTTCCGTATAGATGTTTGTTTTATAATACAGTAATATATATAGTTACAACGGTCACAAAAAACAAACTTTACAGAATTGAGCAATGATTTAAAAGGCCTGTCTCAAATATATGTAAAATGTAAAATAATTTTTGGAGGAGACCATTATATTAGCCTGGTTAAAAACAGACCCTTGTCCTTCACTTCGCACTAGGGTCTGGACTTTCTCCATAGAGAACCGATTCTTGCTGGAGGCGTGGCCTCTGCTGAGGAACAAAACCATTGGATCTTAGAAAAATTTTGAACAGGGAAAAGCATTCTGCTCTCTCCCCCTCCGAGCCATATATGGCTGCTCCCCCTGGTCTGTTGAACTTGACATCTGCTCCGCCTCCTGCTGCATTTTCTCTCGCTGCAGCCTGCCGCTGCATATTCTGTGTTTACATGTTAATAAAACGTTCTAAAAAAATAAAATAAAACCATGGATCGCTGGTCCAGCACACCAGAAGACCAGAAAATCTGATGGGACTCGGGCAGCAACGTAAAACCAGAGTTTATAATTGTCTTGTGACAACCTGAGGCATTTCCTCATCAGCGGAGGGAGAGGAGGAGGAGGAGGGAGGAGGGAGCAATCACTTGACTTTTGGCCAAAAAAACAAAAGAAAACTCCAGATAAGGGATTAAAAAGGGGAAATTAATACATTTGTGTCACATATAAAACAGTCCTGCATCGCTTTGCATCGCTTTGAATGAGAACATGGGAATGCTCGCTGGCTGTGCGCTGGGACAGGTGGGGGCGTGGGTTAGGGGCCAAAAACTCCACCCTTTCTGTTCTCTGATTGGTCCGGTCAAAAATCAGCCAGAGAAATCGATGTCTATGGGAGAAGTCCCAGACTGAGCAGTGAAGGGAAATGAGAATTGAGCGGAGCTGTGCAGAAAGGCGAGGGCCAGGCTACCATTATATGGTAATGGACCAATGGCTTGATAGATGTCCATCAAAGATGCAAAATTATCATTACAACTCCATTTTGTTTGAATTTTGTAATGAGTTCAAGTTGAATGATACATGGCACACTTTACATCCAGAGGCACAAGTTTTTAACTGGTTTAAAACCTGGAGGTTATGCACCATAACCAATGTTCCCTGGAGGAGGGGAACAAGGTGCAACGTCAAGGATGGGAAATAGCGCCCCCATGCGGTTCACCTGTGAAGACACTTTCAATCATGCCTGTCAAAGGCCAACAAGCTTGTTGCATGTATAAGGGGGCTCCGCCCCCTTACTATAAAACATGTAGCACGCCTCATTTCTTCATCTGCAAGCAGTTTGCCGAGCTTTAAACAAAGCATTGGAGGGGCCAACCTGTGTTGCACCGTGTTCTCCTCGTTCAAGGAACATTGGTTATGGTGCATAACCTACAGTTCCCTTTCAAAGGGTCACTACGGTGCTACATCAAGGATGGGAACATACCATCATACCCCAGAAATGCATAAGCAGAGTGTAAGCCTTATGCTGACAGCAAGAGCACGTTCAACTCTTTTGTGAAGAAAGCACAGCCTGGGTGACGTCACATGTTGTGACATCCAAGCTGTAGAATTTAATGAAAGTGTTGGGAGATGTCCAGTTGGCAGCAGAACATATTTCTGCTACAGGAACACCCCTAAACAGGGCCCAGGATGTGGCTAGGCCTCTCGTTTGATGTGTGTGCACCCCACTGTGTACTGGTTTGCTCATACTGCTGTAAGCTTTAAAAATAGCCTCAGTGACCCAGTGGGAGAGGCGTTGTTTTGACAAAGCTTTTCCCTTAGCAGGTTTAGCAAAGCACACAGACAGCTGATTAGTTTTGCGCCAGCTCTTCGTCTTCTCTATGTAAATGCGTAATGCACGAACAGGGCAGAGAGTGTTCATATGCTTCTGTTCCACAGTAACAACTGGAGGTGGAGGAAAAGCTGAGAGCTGAAAAGATAAACTCTTATATGAAAGAGAGGGGACCTTTGAGACATAGGCCGGGTTTGGGCGCAACGTCACTTTAGAGCTGTTAGGTGACAACTGAGTGCACATCTGATGCACAGAAAGGGCATGAAGGTCACCCATTCGCTTTGCAGAGCATAGAGCCAGAAGGAGAGCTGTTTTATAAGATAAAATATCTATATTCACACTCTCGAGTGGCTCAAACGGGGTGTCACAGAGAGCATGCAGTACCAGGTTCAGATCCCACTGTGGTGTTATATTTCTGCTAGGAGGCCTCAAATGCAGCACTCCCTTCATGAACCGGATCACAAGGGGGTGGGAGCCGGGTGACTCCCCGCCCCCCAGCCTTTATGACATGCAGACATAGCAGATACATATAGTTTAATAGTAGAGAAGGACCGACCTTTCTCCACTAAGTCCTGTAGAAAAGTGAGGACCTGAGGAATAGTGCTGGAAAATGAAATACAATTTCTCTCCTGGCACCAGGTCTCAAAAACATGCCATTTCAATGCATAAAGTGACTGAGTTGAATTAGCTCGTGCACACTGGACTGTTTTTATCACGTTAGTAGGAAGGCCAAAGGTCATCAGCTTTAACCTCTCAGGGGCCAAGCCCACAGACTCCACAGCTCTGGCCTCGGGTGCTATAATTGCCTGTGGGCCTGAGTCAGCAGGTCTCTGCATACAGGCAGGCACCATGGCTACCCTGCTAGCAGAGATATTATCTTTGCAAACCAGGCTTGTTTGGGACACCTCAGTGCAACCAGAATCAGCTGGAGGTCGTGTCTGCGTACCCTCTCCAAGGTCACTGGGATCAGTGCCACCGGGGGAAAAACATAAAGATGCACTGATGCCGGCCACACAGCGGTCAGAGCGTCCACGCCTAATGGTGCGTTCACGTCCAGTATGGAGAAATACATAGGACATTGGGCATTTTGTTTTGAGGCGTACAGATCTACGCTGGCCTTCCCGAACCTCTGCCATATCTGCTGAACCACCTCTGGGTGCAGACGCCATTCTGACGTCAGCGGAGCGCCACTGGAGAACACGTCCGTTCCATGGTTTTGCACACCTGGTACATGTGTGGCTCTGAGCGACAGGATGTGCTTGCTGTTCCATTGAAACAACTTGCTCATCAGGCAAAGGAGGGGTTGGGATTTCGTGCCGCCTTCCTTTTTTATATATGAGATTACACAGGTGTTGTCGCTGCGAATCAACATACTTTTCTGACAAATCAGTTTCAACCTGTTGAAATGTTTTAAAGAGAGAAAAACCGTCAACATTTCCAGTTGATTTATGTGCAGCTCCTGCTGATGCTTGGACCAGAGGCTGCGCACGCGTGCATGCCTGCAGATCCCCCCCACCCGTTAGTGACGCGTCTGTCGTGACCACAATAGGTGACAAGACTCGGCCCAGGGGAACCCCCCTGCTGAGGGCCATTGTGTCTGACCACGGCCTCAGAGCACACAGGCAGGATGGAGTGATTCTCACTTGCTGGTGTTGAGGGGGGGGCAAATGGTAAATGGAGCTTACTTATATAGCGCTTTCCAGCCCCCTATGAGGGACCCCAAAGCGCTTCACAGTACCAGCCATCCACCCATTCATTCACACATTCATACACCGGTAGCGGTAGGCTGCCATGCAAGGCGCTGCCAGTCCTACCGGGAGCAACTCGGGGTTAAGTGTCTTGCCCAGGGACACAACGAGGTATGCAGTGACCGGGGATCGAACCCGGGACCTTCCGGTCCTGAGCCGGCTGCCCTGCCTCTACACCATCTCGGCCCAGTATGTCTTTGTTTCATGTGAAACCAACGCTGAAACTCTCTATCCTCAGCCGGCTCAGCGGGACGGCGACGACCATGGAGGCCATGTAACCTAACAACCACTGACAGTGTTTGGTCGTAAACATGTGATTGTGCTGAAACATGAGCCAAGCACCGGCTGAAATCTAACAGTCTCCTCTCTGACAGTTTTGCATGATAATGCAATGAGTATTTGAAGACTGAGAAAACAAATCGTCTGGCTGGGTAGCAGCGGACTTTTGTCTTTGTTTATTATGAAGCCCAGGGCCTGTAGATGTGACATCAGCAGGTTTGTGTGGGCCTCGTCATGCTGGCGCAACCCCACCAGCACGAGGAGGTTGTCGAGATAATTCAAAACCCGGACGCCTTGGTTCCTCATTGGTGTGAGCGCCACCTCGAGGCAATTTGTGAAAACACGGGGAGCCAGGGAGAGCCCAAAAGGGAGGACCTGATACTCATATGCCGTGTTCTTGAATGTAAATCTCAGAAACTTTCTGTGTTTGTGCAATATTGGAATATGAAAGTAGGCGTCGCGGAGATCCACAGAGGTGCACCAGTCTCCTGGGCGTAAATAATGTATTACCTGACGTAGTGTCAACATTTTGAACGTGTATGACCTCAGCCGTGCGTTTTAATGTCTCAGATCTAAAATTGGGCAAAGGCCACGGTCCCTCTTCGGAACCACAAAGTAGCGGCTGTAAAAACCGTTGTTTGCGTCTTTTTGAGGAATAATTCTTATTGCACCTTTCTGTAAGAGTGCCTGAATCTCCTCTTTTATCGTAGGTACACGATCTGGGCTTATTGTTGACATTATTACACCACTGAAGCGCCAGGGGCGGCTGCGGAACTGTAATCTGTAGCCTCGGACTACAGTTCCCATGACCCATTGAGACGGCGCGCATGCGGCCCAGGCGCTCGCACATGAAGCGAGCCTGAGCGGCATGTTCATTTGTGGGCTTATTGGGCCCTCTAGTGGACAAATTTTTAATAGAGGTGGAGAGTCCGTCTATGTGAGACGGCTCTCTGACCTCTTTATTTTTAATGTTTGTTTCATGAAAAGAGGGTTGGGTTGCCCCTTTAATTCTGATTTTTGACACAAAAACGTTTGAACACAATGTTTGTTTATTGGTGCTTGCAAACAACATTTTGTTTTATTGCGCAGACAGGAAAACGTGTTTTGTGATTTAACAAACGTGTTTTGTGATTTAACGAACATGTTAGTCCAATTAGTCGAGGCCTCCGGGGCTTCGAAATGTCCTGAAAATGGTCGGCTTTCCTTTTTCCCAGTGGGTGGAAACGCTCTGTTAGTTCTGGAAACAAGTTCAGCTGTGTTAGGCCGGCTTCCGTTTCCTCTCTCGAACCGCTGAGGAGGTTCTGGGCTGTCCGGCCTGTCGAGACACAAAACGGTTCTTTGATCAGGCCTGTTGGCACTGTGGTGCGCGTCCACGCTGCTCTGCTACTGGTGTCGCCTGCTGTTCAGCCTCAAGTGTGGGCCTCTTGTGTGCAGGGTGTCGAGAGAGCAAATGTTGACGTGAGTGCGCTCTGTGGCCGCTGGGTTCTCTGGACGATGAGAAGAACCATCTGGGCATCCTTTCTCGCAGGGCTTCCTCCTGCTTTTTCCTTTGGTCACAGCGACTCTGGATTTTTTCCAGGGCCTCGCCAAACAGACCTGCAGGCTCCACGGCCTGTTGGAGAAGGGTGGCACGCAGACTCTCCAGTAGCTCCGTCAGAGTAAGCCACAGATGACACTGCGCCACAACAGTCTCTGCCATGCTTTCCCCAATCGTCATTACTGCAGTGCCCGAGAGACGAAGGATGAAATCAGCTGTCCTTCGGGCCTCCTCTAGCGGCTCCGCCACTTTCTTTTTAGAGTCGTGGCTTCTTGCAGCTCCTGAAGCTTCTCTGCCTGGTAGGCTTGGAACATGGCTGCTGTGTTGAGTGCACGCGCAGCGAGGCACTGTGCACGATAAATTTTCTCCAGCTAGGTCGCTGAAAAATGACACTGCTTGCTGGGAAGCGTGGGCTTACTCGACGACGTCTTTGGCGCCAGATGCGTTGCTAGAGTCATTAATGGGGGGGATCTGCAGTAGTCCCGCCTGTTCCATGTTTTCAAGATCCAAAAACTGCAAGATCGGGAAGGACAGTGGTTCCCTTGGTGACTACCACGACCTTGTCAGCTCTGTCAAAAAGTCTGGGAACATCGGTAATTTGTGTCTCACTGAGGTCTGCTGCCTCGGAGCAAAGTGGTTCCCTGCTAGTCTCATCTGTTGCTGCTGTGGTGGAGGGGCTGGCCACGGAACCTTCAGTGACTCGGCCGCCCAGCGGCACAGGCCGAAAAGGGCTGAGGTGGACTTGTCTGCCTTGACAGGTACTGCCGCCACTACCTGGGAGAGGTCGCCCGCCTCGTCTTCTGCGTCCTGTTCTGCCTCGTCGACGAAAATCTCGCCCGAGGCCGTCAGAGAAATCTCATCAGACAGTAGCATGTCGCATACGTCATATTTGAGTCCTGTCTCGTTGGGCTCCTCTATTGAGTGATTTGCCATGTCCATCTGGTCGCCCCACAACATCACCACCACATCCTCCATGTCGTCCGACTTCAGCTCTGCCATGGGCCTGAGGGCCTCGGTCAGTAGCGGGTCCTTCGCCACGCTCAAGGTACCCAGCGTCTTTGCTAGGAAATCCACTCGCTTTCCAACGTCACATGGCGGAGTCGGCTGCAGTGCGAGCACAACTCCGGATAGGTCAGCGCAGCCTTCGCGTGCAGCATTGAGACACATCGGGCAAGCTTCGTGGGTGTTCAATTCCGAGATGAAAAACCCGTAGGCACTCGGATATGGACGTGACCTTGGGTTTCCCGGTCTTTTGTTGTCCTTGTTAGAAGCTTCCGCTTTCTTCTTGCTCTTCTCCGGAGCCATGGTGGTTACCGTGAGATGAGAGAAAGTAAAACCTTGTTAGCAGTGCTAAACAAGCAAAAAGTCTGTCGTCATTGACTTGTTAGCAGCGCCAAACAAGTGAAAAGTTTTCTTTCCTCGTGTACTCGTCAGCAGCGCTAACTGAGTAAAAATACCAGTGGTGGGCCTCCGACCGCTAGGTAGCGCTATTGCGCTAATCCGCTTGTAGCGTAGCTAAATAATCTGTTAGCTTTACAGCGGATTGACTAAGTTTTATAATTCATAAGCGGATTTGTGCTATTTTTATTTAAAATGCAGTACCGCTAATAACTAATTATCTATCAGTAAAAACGAAATAACGTATTTACGAGCAGCGCCGGATGTGGTCCGTGACAAAAAAGCGTCCCCCTCAGTCTCTTGGTGTGTGCTCTCTCTATAGCAGTTAGCAGCCAGTGTGTTACTCTGCAGCCTTATTGCTTGTTTTCGAAGAGTCAGACGAAGACTTTTTAACATGGAGGGTGAACTTGTGGATGTTTCTCAGGGCCTACGCGACGCGTCTGGATTTAAAAATAGAAGTTCGCCACATTAGCACTCTTCAAAATGGCGTCCGCGACGGCCAAAGAAGCCAGGATTTTACAACAAAACACGGTAAAAAATATGAGAAAAAATATATTTCATAGCTGACGTTATAGCACAAGTTTTTCTGAGCTTGAGAGTTTCACGAAATGGTCAAATCTGCTGGATTTAAAAAGTAGTTCACCATTAGGACTCTTCAAAATGGCGTCCGCGACGGCCACAGAAACACAGAGATGCAGACTTATTTTTGATTTGATGTTTATTCATTCATTTTAAAAGAACAATACAAAACAGTTTCATCAGATAAAAGATGAATAGACTTTTAGCTGAATGGATGGATGAATAGACAGTTATCTGAATGGATGGATGGATTAATAGACAGTTAGCTGAATGATGGATGAATAGACAGCTGAATGGCTGAATGGATGGATGAATAGACAGTTAGCTGAATGGATGGATGAATAGACAGTTAGCTGAATGGCTGGATGAATAGACAGTTATCTTAATGGATGGATGAATAGACAGTTAGCTGAATGGCTGGATGAATAGACAGTTATCTTAATGGATGGATGAATAGACAGTTAGCTGAATGGATGGATGAATAGACAGCTGAATGGATGGATGAATAGACAGTTAGCTGAATGGATGGATGAATAGACAGTTATCTTAATGGATGGATGAATAGACAGTTAGCTGAATGGCTGGATGAATAGACAGTTATCTTAATGGATGGATGAATAGACAGTTAGCTGAATGGATGGATGAATAGACAGTTAGCTGAATGGATGGATGAATAGACAGTTAGCTGGATGGATGGATGGATGAATAGACAGTTAGCTGAATGGATGGATGAATAGACAGTTAGCTGGATGGCTGGATGGATGATCTTTAACAAGTTCTAAAATCATTAAAATTTAACCTCAGCTTGTGCCTCTGACCCAACAGAACCTCCTTCAGCAGCAGAACCCTCTGTGGTTCTCTGCAGGACTTCATCAGTCTCTCTCCTGGTTCTGGAGGAGTTCTGACCCACTCTTCTTTCCATTGTTGCTTCAGTTCTTTGAGGTTTCTGCTCAGCTCTCTGAAGGTCCCACCTTCAGGTTCAGGTTCTGGACTCTGACTGGGCCGTTGATTTGATTTGATGTTTATTCATTCATTTTAAAAGAACAATACAAAACAGTTTCATCAGATACAAGAATACAAGTAGGATAAAATGAAAGGAGCAGAAAGAAGATGAAATCTTATTATATCTGCCCCTTATTTCACAGTTTGTTCAACCAATGATAACCTTCAAACTACATCACAAAATGAATAAATCTACTAATTTATCTACCGTATTTTTCGGATTATAGGTCGCACCTTTTTATGGGTTTTTTCAAGGCCTGCGACCTATAATCCGATGCGACCTATTTATGGATTTTTTTCCATATTTTTAGACCAATTTTTGACTCAGATATCAGCCTTTTTCACTTTGCCAGAAAAATTGTGCAGTACCACTTTCGGCCACTAGGGGCGCTGTGGCGCTGTGCATTACCACTTCCAGAGGAGTACACCGACCCAAGAAGAAGAAGACCGTATGGTCCAGCTCATGTCTCCCAAAAACAGCTCCTGTGCTCGGACTGACTTGTGTGCCTGTTGGCCTGGATGTAGCTGTTAGCTCTGTGTTTCTTAGCTGGATTTTTTGCAAGATAAGTCAAGAACCACTCAGCGGATTTTTCTGAAACTTACAGAATGGAATCACAGTGTGGACGTTTACAAGTGAGTACCGGTAGCTTTATTAGATGTTTGAGAAAAAAAAAAAACGATCTTTTAGCTTAGCTTTTTGTTAGCTCGTGGCTGTCGTTCTGTTTACCGGTATGTTAGAAATAGCTTCAAAACCACTCGGTGTATATTTTTTATGCTTACAGAGTTTAAATTATCTGGACTCATTTAACATCTTACCTCTCCATCAATCTGGTTTCAGGAAAAAACACAGCACAACAACTGCTTCTCTGAAGGTTCTGAATGATGTTGTTGAAGCATTGGATGCTAAGGACTATTGTGCTGCACTTTTCTTAGACCTGTCTAAAGCTTTTGACACTGTGGATCATAACATCCTGTGTCATAAGCTCTCAGAAATCGGTTTCTCTGATCACACCATCGGTTGGTTTTCTAACTATCTTTCCAATCGGAGGCAATGTGTTCAACATAACGGTGCTTCTTCCAGCTATTTAACAGTTAAAAATGGTGTACCACAAGGCTCAGTTTTAGGACCAACTCTCTTTACAATCTACATAGCTAATGTAGGTCACTGCATCCCTGATGCATCCTTACATTTCTATGCTGATGATACAGTTGTTTATTGCCGAGCTAAAACAGTAGCTAAGGCTTTCCAGTTACTACAATCCGCTTTTGACATCATCCAGTCAGATTTGTTCCGTCTCAAACTTGTCCTAAATGCTGATAAAACAAAAGGGATGTTTTTTTCAAATAGGAAGGCGGTTCCAGCAGATCCTCCTCTGATTTTATCTTCAAATGGTGTCCCTATTGAGTTTGTTGATTCCTATAAATATCTGGGTATCCTGATCGATTCACATCTCTCTTTTAAACTCCACGTGGAAAACCTAGTGAAGAAATTGAAAGTTAAACTGGGTTTCTTTTTCAGAAACAGATCATGTCTAACACTGAATGTTAGGAAACGCCTTGTATCTGTGACTTTCCTTCCCTCCATTGATTACGGTGACATTCTCTACATGAATGCTCCTAAAAGCACCCTGCAGATGTTGGATGTGGTCTATCATGGTGCACTAAGATTCATAACTGGTTGTGATTATCGTACCCACCACTGCACCCTGTATTCACTGGTTAATTGGACATCATTAACCTCACGCAGACTCTTCCACTGGTACATTTTCATCTTTAAATCACTTCTTGGTCTACTGCCCTCATACATCTCCTCCTACATGTCTTTGCGTGAGTGCAGCTACAGTGTGCGCTCTCAGGACATGATTACCTGCAGTGTTCCGTCAGTGAGGACTGAACTTGGAAAAAGGGCCTTCTCCTATTCTGCTCCTGCTTCATGGAATATCTTACAAAAAGATCTGAAGCTCTCGGCCCTGACCTCCCTAAATGGTTTTCAGAATCTGTTGGAATCCTGGCAAAAACCAATGCAGATTTGTTCCTGTCTTTGATTTTATACGTCTACCTTATAATGTTTTGCTAGTTTTTTGATACTTTGTTAAAAAAAAAAAAAAAAATTGTTTTTTTCTCTCTTTTTGTTTTCTATTGTTTATTGTTTGTTTGTTTATTGTTTAATGAAATTCTATCACTGCTGTTCATTGTTCTTTAGTTTTAGCAGGTCGCTTTCGTAAATGAGCCCATGAGGTTCAAAAGATTTACCTGACTAAATAAAGGTTGAATGAAAAAAAAAAATTATAAGACATGAATGTACGTAACGATGGTCTATAGCAAACATTTGACATAAAATTTGATTTTATATTAGTGTCAGAAGCGGACTGGTCTCGTGTTGGCATCAGTTTTTTTATCGGTGTTACTTCTGTTAACGTCATAAATAGCTTCAAAACCACTCGGTGTATATTTTTTGTGCTTACAGAATTTAAATTAGAAGACATGAATGTACGTAACGATGGTCTATAGCAAACATTTGACATAAAATTCGATTTTATATTAGTGTCAGAGGCGGACTGGTCTCGTGTTGGCATTAGTTTTTTATCGGTGTTACTTCTGTTAACGTCATAAATAGCTTCAAAACCACTCGGTGTATATTTATTTCTGCTTACAGAGTAATTATAAGGGTCCAATGTACTTAACTATGTCCTGGAGAAAACATTTGAGATGAGATTCGATTTTTTATTCGTGTTTTCAGAGACGGACTCGTCTCGTGTTTAGCTTCTGTTAGCTTCTGGCAGACATTAGCAGCAGAGCTAAACACTCGTGTATATTTATTTCTGCTTACAGAGTAATTATAAGGGTCCAATGTACTTAACTATGTCCTGGAGAAAACATTTGAGATGAGATTTTTTATTCGTGTTTTCAGAGACGGACTCGTCTCGTGTTTAGCTTCTGTTAGCTTCTGGCAGACATTAGCAGCATAGCTAAACACTCGGTCCATATTGTCGGGTTGTCTCAGCGGTCACGCGGCGCGTCAGCGGTGGATGACGCGTTACGTCGGCGGTGACGTAGGTGCGACCTATATTCCGGTGCGACCAATTTATGGATTTTTCCAATTTTTTGGCAATAATTGGACACTGCGACCTATATTCCGGTGCGACCAATAATCTGGAAAATACGGTAACTGTATACACAAACTACATCACAAAATGAATAACTCTACTTAATTTTTCTAACTGTAATACACAAACTACATCACAAAATGAATAACTACTTAATTTTTCTAACTGTAATACACAAACACACTAAGCTACATCATATATAGTTTTTGAGCAAGTCCTTTTTGACCTTTTTCTTAAATGTATACATTGATTTTGCATTTTTAACATCACTCTCCAGAACATTCCACAATCCAACTCCCTGAATTGAGGTAGACCGTCCCTTTAAGCTGGTTCTGAATTGTGGTTTGATGAATATCTGTCCCTTTAAGATTGTAATAACTTTGTCTAAATTTCTTTGGATATTTAAAGGTAATGTGTTATTATGAGCCCTATACATAACTGATAAAATACTATATTCTACCAATTCCTGGAATTTCAATAAATTTAGCTGAAGAAACAAGGTGTTTGATGGGTGACTGAAATGTTTTCTGGTGATTACTCTTACAGCTCTCTTTTGTAAAATAAAAACAGGCTTTGTAATTGTTTTGCACGCTTTTCCCCAAACCTCAATACAATAGATTAAATGTGGAACAATGATTGTGTTATACAACATATACAGAGCTTTATCAATTAAAAAATCCCTGACTTTATATACAGGTACATGAACACACAGCATGACAATCACAAACACCTGGACAACAAAATGGAGGAGATAAGCAAGACAATTAACAGAGAGACCAGGGAGTGTAGGGATGGGAACCCACCATCTGAGAGCAGCATGCTTACAACTAGTGCATTAACAGAGTACCCGAGTTTTCGACAGATCGAGTGCTTTGACTTCTATCGAGGCTTTTTTGTCCACCTCGGGTACCCGTAGTACGTCACATTTCACAGCGCGCAAGGCAGCTTCAGCTTTTAGTAGACGCTACAAAATGGATTCCTGTGTGCGCACGGATGTTAATGGAGCACGCCGTCTTGTCAAAAAGGTAAAACAGTTTATAATTTTATAAATTGCGCTACTCATTGAATCATCCTGTAGATTTTCTTTGCTCTGACCGCCGTAGTAGTTTGTGACAGCAGGGGGCAGTGTTGCATTGCAGGTCACATATATAACACGGCCGAAACGGCGTCCTTTCTCTCGTTTCACAAACAAAAAAGCAGCAAATATTAATCTCTCTAGCTATTAAAAACCTATAAACACAATCTCTAAAAGTAAACCTAAATTGCACAGCACTGCAGGCGTGGTACGGTGTGGCTGTGGTCCCATTTGTTTTTTAAGTTTCGGTTCAGTGCCTACTTTCACTTTTAATATTAATAATAATAAGTAATAGTTTTGTTTTTCCTGTGACTTATCTGCAGTATGATAAATGATAGGAGCATAATAAATGCTCCCAATGTTTTGTTGGTCTTTTTTTTCTTTTTGTAAAGACGTTTTTTATGCATTTATATTTATTTATTTATTTTGCATCATAAGACACTGTGACGTCATCGGCTACTCGAGCGTCGTTCGAGTTTTTTTATGTTAATGTCGAGGTTAAAAATTATGTACTCGTTCAACCCCTACTTACAACTGTTATCTTGAAGTTCTAGGATGTAGAGAGCCACAGAAACGGTTATGGTAGGCCGGATTTGGCCCACGGGCCTTGAGTTTGACATATGCGATCTAGTGGTACTAAAAGTAACAAAAGAAGAAGAAAAAAAACAGCCAAATATGTCTGCAGTTTAGCTAACAGACTTTGGAATGGGTACATTTTGTCCTTGTCAAACCTGTTGAAGAGAACCAAACTAAATACTCTGAAACTCAAACAACTTACTGTATAACAGTTCATGCACCGCTAGTTGGCAGTGTAGTGCAAATATTGCATAACTTGCTGCTACCAATTGTTGAATTTAATTAGCGGATTAGAATTAGCTTCCCCTAATTTTCATAAGACATTAGTGCTTTTGAAATTGCGGACCTAAATAAATAAATTAGTGCTTTAGAAATAGCTGAACTAATTTTTGGATTAGCGTTGCCCACCACTGAAAAATACCTTTGAAGTCTGCTCGCTAGCGAGTGAAGTCCTTCGTCATTGTCCTCGTGCTGTTCGTGAGAGACCCCATTTAGCCATGCCAAACGTGAGGTGCTAGCCAGTTAGCAGCGCTAAACAGATCCGAAACAGCGAAGTTCACGTTAGCCTTGGTGCTAAACGTGAAGAAGCGCTCAGTTAGCAGAACTAAACAGAGCTCCGTGGATGAATCCCTCATAGTGGTGCCAAGGGTAGGGAGCAGGCTCACCTCCGGATGGGCAGTCCTTCGGCCAGTACAAGGTCCGAAATGTTCAAGGTGAAGTGCAAATAGATGAAGAAATGAGGCATGCTGCATGTTTTATAGAAAGGGGGCGGAGCCCCCTTACACATGCAACAAGCTCATTGCCCTTTGACAGGCGTGATTGAAAGTGTCTTCACAGGTGAACCGCGCAGGGGCGCTATTTCCCATCCTTGACGTTGCACTGTAGTGATCCGACTGAAAGGGAACATATGGAACAATTAAATCTAGACTAAACTTCTGGCTTGTATTAGATATTACGCATGGCCTAGAAGTTAACTCTACCAACTCTGTTGCACCACTTACTGATCACTGTGTTAATAAACTCACTTTAACTCCTACAAATGCACAAAGGCACGCCAAAGGATTTGGGAAATTCAGTTTGAATCTCCTTAATCATGACCACTTTTGTCAGGACATAAAAAGCACAATCGTTGAGTTAAACAAAGACTCATCACTGTCAAATTATAGAGTGAAGTGGGATCACTTGAAATATAATTCTCAAATTTAAATTTAATTTGTCAAATTTCAAGTCAACTCAGCAAACAAAGAGAAGCTGACATTGTAAGAGAAATTCATGACATTTGTAATAAAGCTTTACTAAACGAAGATGACAAATGACAATTGATCCTCCTACACTCCTAACTAGACAATATTTACATCAACAAAGCCAATGAAGCCTACATCCTGTCAAAAGCAAAATGGACAGAAGGGGGGTAAAGATGTTCAGCATATTTCTGTAGACTAGACAAAAAGAGATGGTAACAAATAGGGGTGTAACTGTACGCTAAAATCACATTTTGGTTCAGTACAGTTTCAAGGAGGGCTTGGTTCGATAAAATTTCAGTACAAAAAGAAGCCAAAATGAAAACTTACAAAATGTTTATTTTGAAAATATGCCAAGTAAACAATACGTTTGTAGAAAAATAAATAAAAGCAACCCATTTGGATGACATTTTAAATAAACAGCACTCTTTACAATACTAATAATAATAAAAATCTTAATAAATACATTAACAGTCAGAACAAAAACAATAAGCAGCAACTGATGAATTCTTCATCCTCTGTGTCGTTAGTGAAGAGTTCTGCCAACTCCTGAGGTACCGGTAGTTGATGCAGCTCAAAGCACTGCCTCCTCTTCCTCTTCCACGTCCAGCAAACATCCTGGCCTTCCTGAACCCCGACTGGATGGATTCTTTAGTGGCTGAGGTCCACGCTTTATCCATCCATCCGAGGACCTGCTGGAACGTTGCATGGCGCGTCCGTCCTGTAGCCGTGAAGCTGTGTTCTCCGTCCACCATCCACCCCTCCCAAAGGCGGCACACTTTAATTTTATCTTTAAATTGCAGCATGATGTGCGCGCACACGCTGTCCATCCAGCAGGACTTTTTTTTGCTCTAAAATATCCGTACACATACAAGTACATTTGTAGTCGTCAAAAGCGTAGAGGGCCCTTTAGCGCCCCTAGCGGCCGAAAGTTCAGTCAGAATGAATGGAAACGGTCATATCTCAGATAAAATTTGGTCTAAAAATAAGGGGGGGAGGGGGAGGAGAGAAATCAATAAATACGTTGCTTCGCCGTATAATTCGCAGGACATGTAAATTAGGCAAAAAAAAAAACATGTGACTTATACGCCAAAAATTACGGTAAAAGGAATAGAGAGGTAGCACTTTGCTAATTTTGCAATGTGGCTGTATTTGGTCTCATTACTCACAACCTCTTGGACCTGCTCCCACAGGTGGGACAGGTCCCTGAAAAAGTTCAGAGTTCATTCATCACAGACTTCTTAACTGGAGGTGATCTCTGGTGGATTTCCCTGAACAGGAAGAAAACTCTGCTGCTATCTCTGTCCCAGACTAGAAATAAAACACAAAGAGGTTAATAAAGGAGTTAATAAGATTATAATAATAAAAAAAAATTAATTAGATAATAATAAAATAATACCTCTTCTTGAATAGCCATCATTTCTGTTAAGAGGTGGTTGAATCTCTCGGTCATCATGTGGCAGGGCTTTAATCTGGTCCAGGGCTTGTTGACAAAAACAGTTTTAATTTTTTCATAAAATGCTTCTACAACTTTTTGTTGAAGTGTTGACGTGATGGGATGTCATAGCGGGGCTCAAGAACTTTAAAGCTGACGCATCAACAGCAAATACAGATGTAGATCCAGAGCTTTACAAACTTCTACAGCTTGTTATTACTTTGGACATATCTGAACTACCTAATAAAAGTAGTTTAAATGCTGCTGCTTTTGGCAGTCAATATTGTATTAGTAATAGAACATAGATGACAGTTCAAAAGTTTAAACTGAGTAAATGTAAATGTAACATTTTAAAGGAAAAATATGTTGATTCAAAATTTCAGTGTCAACAAATCCCAAAAAAGTTGGGACAAGTAGCAATAAGTGGCTGGAAAATGGAAATTGAGCATATAACGAACAGCTGGAAGACCAATTAACACTAATTAGGTCAATTAACAACATGATTGGGTATAAAAAGAGCTTCTCAGAGTGTCAGTGTCTCTCAGAAGCCACGATGGTAAGAGGATCACCAATTCCACCATTGTTGCGCAGAAAGATAGTGCAACAATACCAGAATGGTGTTACCCAACGTAATTTTCACAGTTTGTTTAGTGTCCCAACTTTTCTGGAATCCGGTTTGCCGGGACATCGAGCTAACATGCTATCAGGCGAAGGAACGGCCTCGTAACCTCAGATGTTGCCGGGACACCGAGCTAACATGCTATCAGGCGGAGGAACGGCCTCGTAGCCTCAGATGTTGCCAGGACACAGAGCTAACATGTTATCAGGCGGAGGAACGGCCTCGTAGCCTAGGATGTTGCCGGGACACCGAGCTAACATGCTATGAGGCGAAGGAATGGCCTCGTAGCCTTGGATGTTGCCGGGACACCGAGCTAACATGTTATCAGGCGGAGGAACGGCCTCGTAACCTCGGATGCTGCCGGGACACAGAGCTAACATGCTAACACGCGGAGAAATGGCTTCACCAGCTCCCAGTAAGTTATTAACTCTTTTTTCCCTTCATTATGGCTCCAAATGTATAGAGCTAACATGCTAACAGGCCTTACTGTAAACAGTTAGGACCGCGTGAAGCAGCAAGAAGCTGCAGAGCTTGGAGGTGCAACAAGCTAACATGCTAACAGACAGAGGATGGCGTCACCAGCTACCAGTAAAAATTTAACTCTTTTTCCTTCATTATGGCTCCAAATGTACTGTATGTGTTTTTTGATAATTATGTAGGGTACTGTGTTAGGATAGGCGAAGTGCTTGGTATGGTAACTGTACAGTACCGTACATGTTTGTGTATAGGTGGCGGCCAGTGTGCATGTGTTTTCCAACTTTCGAAGTTTTTCGACTTACGGACGTAAGAAAATAACTCATTCGTAAGAAGGGGACTACCTGTATTAAATAATAATCCTCTTCAGCTGGGGGCAGCTGTGGCTGAGAGGCTAGAGCAGTTGTCCTCCAATGGGAGAGCTGGGGGTTTGATTCCACCAGCAATCACATGCTGAAGTGTTCCTGGGCAAGACAATGAACCCCTCATTACCTCGGATGTGTCCCATAAGTGTATGAATGTGATAAAGCTCTGATTATTCTTTGTAGAAATCTAGTAGAGGGCATGAATGGTGAAATGAGGGCATAGATCAGAGGTGGCCATAACGTCGATCGCGATCTACCGGTTGATCGCGGAGGCATTACTGACCGATCGCAGCGTGACATTATTATTATATTATTTTTATTCCGCAGCGTGACATTAAAAAATTGTCAGCCTATCAAACATCCCGTTACTTGATTGACATACAGGGCAACCAATCAGATGACAACTGAATCTAGAGTTTTTAGCCTATCAAACATCCCGTCACTTGATTGACATACACAGCAGCCAATCAGATGACGAGCTTTAGGTCATGGCTCATGCCTGAAAACAATGGCACGAAGGCAAAACGCAACAAAACATACAAGCAAAAACAATCATATTTCGAACTGTTCATGGAAAAAACGACATTGACTTCCCACCGAAAAGCCAGCTGAGAAAGAGAAAGGTGGAGGAACTAAAATCCCAGTTGTCCGAAGCAGTCATTTTTCACTCACCCAACTTCCGGGTGCTGCATCGTCCCGGGTGAGTGACGCTGTGATGTTTCTCTGCACGCTTAAGAAACAAACTGGTTGGGAGTTGACGTCACTTTATTATTCAAATCATACGAGACACTTTTCATACAGCATAACCTTGACTTCTCTGCACTTTTCCCTGTCCCGCAGCGCACGCGTTTGTGTCACACTCTCGCGATACGTTCAGGGACAGTCTGTAACATAAATGCATAAGCAACACTGTATACAATAAATCTCTCCATACCAAAAGAGCCATTTTTATGCCTTTGTTCAATAAATTAAACTTGTCTGGAGCCATAACAACCTGTTACAACTGTGGTTATCAACTGGTGGCCTGTGGACCACTTTAGATTTGCTGGAGGGGGCTTTAGTAGAGATGACATGTATTAAAGTAAAAAAAACTAATGATTTTTTTAACATTTATTAAAGTAAAAGACCAGATTCTTATAAAGAAGGGGAGTGGGGATTAGTTTCTACCATCTTTTTTATGTGTTGTGCAATATTGGCTTATTCAGTTATGCAAGGTACATCAACATACACTGTACATAAAAAGAATCCTTAATACATTTGAAGATAATTATATGTTTTGCATTTTTGTATTGGGTAGATCATTTTGAATTGGTTGTTTTATAATGCTGAAAAGGTGTGAGCACCCCTGGCATAGATTGTGTTGTAAAGAGCTTTGAGTGTCTTGATAAGATAGAAAGGTGCTTTATGAGCAGTCCATTCAGCTGACCCTCCTTCATGTTAGTCAGCCTGTGTGAAGCTGCTGAAAAGTGAGACTCCACTTTGAACCTTGAAGCTACAGCTAGACAGCAGACCCGTCTTATTATTTGAAATGGTTCAGTTTATTTAGCCATGCTATGTGCCTTTGTAAAGGAACACAGAGAGGAAGCGTGACATTAATAAAGTAGCAGTTTATCATATCGCGAAAGATACGGTCCTTAGAGGCTAACAACACT
>JBBPBX010029340.1:0-25924 GCA_038048925.1 Garcialebias charrua | reverse complement strand
TATATATATATATATATATATATAGTTTATTTATATAAATAAACAAGTATATTTATAACTATATATATATATATATAGTTATAAATATAGGTATCTATATAAATAAATAACTATTTTTATAACTACTGTATATATACAATTTATATATATATATATACATTTTTTAAGGTTCATTTATAAACTTCATCAACTCGTTTAAAAGTTATTTTCTTTTAATTGAGGATTTTTGGGATTGAAATTGCCCCAAGGCCACACCCTGCCACAGATCTTTGGAGGACACCCCGCTTGGAGATGGTCTTCAACTGGTCTCCATGGGTCAGTCCTCAGTGCTGGTTGATCACCTTCGGTCTCACGCAGGTGCAACCCACTGAGATGAGTTTGTACTCAGTGGTAGCTGTGCCTGGCCCCAGATGCGGCTGTTGGTTGCAGCACTTCCTCTCTACCACGGTCGGCATTTCTCTGCATCTACGGCAGATGCACCATGAAGGTTGTCCAGGTAAAGGAGGGATGGTTGTCCACAGAGTATATGTAGGGTCTTGAAAGTTATTAAAAGTTGATAAATCAATTTTGGGAAAATTAAGGGTCTTGAAAAGTATTAAAAAGTCTTGAAAGCGATTTGATGAGGTATTATTTTTTTTGCTGTTCTAGCTTTAAATAATTTGACAGCAAAAAGTATGTATGACGAATATTTGTTTTCCTCACCGCGGATGATTCGGAAACCGCTTCGCACAAATTTAGGGTGTCAGGTTACAACAGCCTTTACGGCTAGGCCTATCTTGTGCGCATGCGCGGCTGCTTTATCTCCAAGTTGAGTCTGTGTGTTCGAGTAAGTTGCCGCGAGACCGTGAGAACAATGGGTAAATGCAAGTTTTCGGACTCCTGGTTGGAGATGCCTGATTTTCAAGAATGGCTGAGGCCTGTCGCCGAGAATAACCGTGTTTATTTCTTATTCGCCATTGTTCAACCAAGTTACTTTAAAATAGCTACGAGTCTTGTTGTAACCTAAGCTATATTTTCTTAAACCTAGTCGTGGTTCAGTTTCTTCTTTTGAACTTTTTTCTTTCCACTGTATCTCAGTTCTGTTGTAGGTTTGAGATTCACAGATTTACAGTAATTGAAAACAACAGCAGTTTTGTAAATCAAAGATTTGTTGCTTAATAAAACAAAGTGACGATAAGGTCTTGAATTTATTTTGGAAGGTCTTTAAAAAGTCTTGAAAAGGTATTGAAATTAAAGGTTCAGTCTGCAGTTTCTGTAGAACTGCAGCACTTAGAAAAATTTCAACAAGCAAAGCATTCTGATCCCTCCCCCTCAGAGCCATATATGGCTCTGCCCCCTTGTGGTCTGTTAAAATTCAAATTCAAGCTCTGTTTTTATTGGCTGATTCAAATTCAAGCTCGGTTTTTATTGGCTGGTTACAAACTTTGTTTTTATTGGCTGGAAAATGGCGGGTCACTTTTTCTTTTTAGAAATGCTTATTTACCACCTGGAGAAGCAAGGGGACAATATTTTTTTTTAGTTTTTTTCAGAGATTACCTCTCTAACATCAATCTAGTGACAGAGTGAAGAAATAAGTTAAAAATATATTGTTAGAAAAGTTACATATAGCAGCTTTAACTTCATTATTCCTGCATATACCCTGCCAGGTAAAAGAGGGATGGTTGCTGGTGAAGCAGGTCTGAAATGGCTGAGGACATCAAAAAAATATAAACGTAAAAAACAAACTAACATTGTTACTGAGGCAACACATTACATTATTTTATTAAAAAACAATATTCAATTTTGATCAGGACAGAAAACAACATGTACTTGGATACCAGTTCAATAAATTCTCCCAATAAAAGTTAATGAGACTAACTCGAAAATATAGACAAAATCATATTTTTAACACGCACTAAAATACGTACGTTCAGTGCAAATGTATGTTATACACGAACACAGAATTTTAATTAAGTCATCTTTTTAAAAATTCTTAAATTTATAAAGTTGTACTTTTTCTGTGACGCGGTTAGAAAAATAAAATAATAAAAAAATAAGCTTCAAAGTTATTTATTGTCAATATTGTGCGTCTGTATTATTCTAATTTTATGACCACCAAAATTGCAGCACAGAAAAGCCATAACAATGAACAAATACATTATATAAAAACTGGAGCGTGAGATCGATAGGCGAATAGGTGCAGCATCCGCAGTGAAGCGGGCGCTGTACCGGTCTGTCGTGGTGAAGAGAGAGCTGAGTCAAAAGGCAAAGCTCTCAATTTACCGATCGATCTACGTTCCCACCCTCATCTATGGTCATGAACTTTGGGTTGTGACTCAGAGTAGAGCCGCTGCTTCTCCACATCGAGAGGAGCCAGTTGAGGTGGCTCGGGCATCTGGTTAGGATGCCTCCTGGACGCCTCCCTGGTGAGGTGTTCCGGGCATGTCCCACCGGGAGGAGGCCCAGAGGAAGACCCAGGACACGCTGGAGGGACTATGTTTCTCGGCTGGCCTGGGAACGCCTTGGGATTCCCCCAGAGGAGCTGCTCCAAGTGGCTGGGGAGAGGGAAGTCTGGGCCTCCCTACTTAGGCTGCTACCCCCGCGACCCGACCCCGGATAAGCGGAAGAAAATGGATGGATGGATGGATTATATAAAAACAACTATTAAACTTTGGTTTTTGTTTCTGCCTACCGTAATATCTGGTGGAAATAAATTTCATAAACAATATTAGACATACAACCTTACCATCTACATTTTAAAATTGTGTAATAATATTATGATCACAGTTATATTAGTTGCAGTGCAAACCATAAAATAATCTTGACATAAATACAGTTTCCCCTTACTTACCTTGTTTCCAAAACCTGAATGGGAGTCTCCCCAAATTCACTACTTCTCAGACCTTCCCCAAAGTCATCATCTCTGCATAAAAACATATAATGTAGTTCAAACAATAATCACATATTCTTTTCAACACATTTATCACACAATGACAAATGTATCTAACATATCAAAGCATGTAGGATGATTTAAAAAATAGCATCAAACAGCCATCTTCCATCCTGTTCTGCTGCTAGAAGTAAAATTTGTAATAATATTATGATCACAGTTATATTAGTTGCAGTGCAAACCATAAAATAATCTTGACATAAATACAGTTTCCCCTTACTTACCTTGTTTCCAAAACCTGAATGGGAGTCTCCCCAAATTCACTACTTCTCAGACCTTCCCCAAAGTCATCATCTCTGCATAAAAACATATAATGTAGTTCAAACAATAATCACATATTCTTTTCAACACATTTATCACACAATGACAAATTTATCTAACATATCAAAGCATGTAGGATGATTTAAAAAATAGCATCAAACAGCCATCTTCCATCCTGTTCTGCTGCTAGAAGTAAAATTTGAACTTTTTACGCTCTCCTTTCATCCTGCTCATGTCCGCAGCAGACAAACTCGTCCACCCCACCGCAAGTTTTACAGATTTTATTCCAAAAATTAATGATTTTTGAGGCCCTTTATACAGGTAAACGTCCAAAGAGGTTGACATGTATGCATCAACAACATTTATTGTGTAGTAGAACTAACAGACTTTTCGATTTTGAACACCAAATGATCTGCAGACAATATGCTAATTGCTAGTTGTTGTGATCATGCCTCTCTTACACAGACAGCGCAGTTACAGTACTTTCATCATATCTGCATGCTGATCCACAATACAATAAGTTAGGATAACTAAATGTACGTATCGAAACAATACTGAGGTTGAATGAGTTAGCTGCTACCATTAGCATCACGTCAGCTGTAGGCCGGAAAACGGTTTTAGCCTGTTGTAGATAATATCATGGCATTTGCGCTATCACATGTTACCTTTTTGTTATATTTCAGCTCGTTTGGCTGGTAACAAACCCATATAGATTCTGCTCTGCTGGCGGCAAAACAAGGAGGCAGATGAAAGCTTGCTGAACTTTATTCCTATTGATGGCAACGACAACCACAACTCACGAACTGCACAGCTACAGGCTCTCAAGCTAACACACACACACTCTCTTCTTCTACCCGCCCCTCTCGTAGCTCTCTACCACCCTCTCTAGGTAAAGGCTGGGCCTGTAACACATGATTCAAGCAAAGACACTTACTTTTCAAGCAGAAATGTTGCTAACTCTGCATCGCTTTGCAATCCTTTGAGCACCCAAAGCTCTCGCTACCCACCTCCGCCATTTTGAAACAGCTACTGAGACGGGAACGTGCGCGGATGCGCGCAGCAGCTGGGAGAGGCGGGGGAAGGGCGGGGGAAGCTCGTTCATGAAAATAACTCTGTTTTTATTGGCTGGTTAAACACGGGCCGCTCTGGTTTTTATAAATGCTATTTTAACCACCGGGAGACGCCAGAGGAATATAGTATTTCTCAAAGATTACCTGTTTAACATCACTCTGTCAAAAAATAGTGACAGAGAGAAGAAATATGTTTATAAAAAAAGCTACATACTGAAGCTTTAACCGAAAATAAACCGAACCGAGCCCTCCTTGTAGTTGAACCAAACCGAAATGTGATTTTAGCGTACCGTTACACCCCTAGTCTCTCTCCATCCAAGTCCATGTTGGGCCAGTAAAATTTGCTCCTTAAATTGTTTTGTACGAACCAATCCTTGGTGAGTTTTGTGTCCAATTTCCAGTGCTTGCTTCACCATTGCTCTTGGTAGCACTATCCTGTGTCCTCTCGGCACAAGTCCCTTATGTATGCTGAACTCTCCAGCACATCTGTTGTAATGCTGCAACTCAGACGGAACTGGGTTTGGTCATTTTCCTGTCTCCACAATCGTCTTCAGTTGTTTCATTGTGTTGTCCTCTGTCATTTTCTGTTTGATGTCCTCAAGGTTCATGGCTTGCACTTCATGCATCGTCACTGTCAGTACTCTGTCCACATATGTTTCCACATACTCATTGTTCTCTGTCTCTGGTAAAGGAAGTCGTGAAAGTGAATCCGCTACGTTGGACTTTCCGACGATGTGTTCTATTTTATAATCATATGGTTGTAGTCTCAAACCGAGTCTCTGTATTCGTGGTGGTGACAGTGTAGCCTTCTCTGGGTTGAACATGTATATGAGGGGTTTATGGTCAGTTTGCAAAGTAAACTTGGCCCCCCACAAGTACGTTCTAAAATGTTCCACAGCCCATACACATCCTAAAGCCTCACGTTCTATCTGAGAATAACGACGTTCTGTTGGGGTCAATGAACGGCTTGCATAGGCTACTGGTTTGTTCTGTCCATCTGATTGGGTCTGTAGTAAAACTGCACCTAATCCTACTGGACTTGCATCAGTAATTACTACTGTGGGTGCATCCAATTTAAAGTAGGTCAGGCATGGCTCACTCACCAATGCTTCTTTCATTGCTTGGAATGATCTTTCTGTTTCACTTGTCCACTCCCATGCTTGTTCTTTCCTAGCCAGCTTCCTTAGTGGTTTGGATAAGTTTGCATAGTTTGGTATAAATTTCATCAGAAATCCACAAGTACAGTACCTAGGAATGAGCAGAGTTGTTGAACGTTTTCAGGTCTTGGTGCTTTGTAGATGGCTTCAACCTTTCTTGGGTCTGGTTTAATTCCTGCGTTGGTGATCACGTGTCTGAGTATCTTAATCTGTTGTAACCCAAAAATGCATTTGCCTCTGTTGAGGGTTAGACCTCTGTCCACAAATCTCTGAAAGACTTTTCTCAGTCTCAGTTCAAGTTGTTCTTCATCCTCTCCAAAGACTACTACATCATCCATGTAGCAAACGGTACCAGGCATTCCACATAACATAGAGTCCATAGCCTTCTGGTAGGCTTCCAGTGCACTCGATAATCCAAAGGGAACTTTTCTGAAGCGGCAGCACCCTCTATGTTTGATGAATGTTGTCAGGTGTCTGGACTCTGTGGCTAAATCACTTTGCCAAAATCCCTTCCGTGCATCTAGCTTAGCAAACACTTTTGCTCCCTGCACTGCCTGTAATAGGGGTGGGCGATATGGCTCAAAAATTATATTGTGATATTTCAGAGTATTATCACGATAACGATAAATTTCGTGATATAACCTAAAAAAAAAATCTAATGTATTTATTTGACAAAATTAACTTAACATGTTGCTTTGCAGTATTATATAAAAATTTTAAAAACAACAAGGGGTAATTTTACTGAAATTACTTTATTTAGTAAAGTATTTAGTCTCCAAGTAAAACTACACCTGCACTTTAGTTTTTGTGGTGGTTTTTTTATCTATATTTTGTGCAGACTTTTTCCAATCTAAATAACAATCATTTTTAAAGTGCAGGTGTAGTTTCCTAAAACAACTAGCCTAAATAAAATGAAGTTTGTGTCATTCCTCTGATTCATTTTTTAACTGATCTGTCTCTGGCGGAGTTGTAATGTATACAGCAGTGTTGTGCATGTATATTACAGAGTGCCAGTGAACGCACCGCGAGCCAGAGCGTGACGTAGGCGCGCAGGTTCGGGTGTGAAAGAAAGTCAGAGAACGGAGCGGTGGAGGATCATGCAGTCTGTTAAGTGTATTTGTGCAGCTTAAACAATAAAGCAACGTCTGCTATAAACCAGCAAGGTTATTGAGCGTGCAGAGAAACATCACAGGAGTGACTGTGGAGCCGCGCATGTTTGTAACACAGTTTACAGCGAGGACACGGCTGCTCAGAGCGGAGCGGGGCGGGGGAGGGGGGACAGCTGCCTGCAGAGCAGGGGGGGAGAGAAGCTGAGACGCGCGCGCGTTGTTTTTAACATTTTAGCACAGGCTGGACGCTGAGCTCTGCATCGGGCTGCGTTTTACACCAGTACAGACGGCTGGAGGGGATGTGCGCAGTTTAAAGCGCTCGGGTGTTAAGGGGCGGGGCGCCCTGACGTATTACGTCATGAAATTAGCATATCATGATATAAGATTTTTGCCCGGGCAAGCTTTTTATACCGGTATTACCGGTAACGATATGATATGGCCCAGCCCTAGCCTGTAATGCCTCTTTTCCACCGCTCGGCTCGGCTTGGGTTGGATCGGCTCAGGTCGGCTCAGTTCGGGTCGGGTCACATCTATGTTCTGTTTCCACAGCTTTTTTGTACCCCTTCTGTGGGCGGGGTCCAGAATCCTACTCGTCCAGAAACTGTTTTTTTTTTTTAAACAACACAGTGTGATCACAACATGTTCATATACTAAATGTATCCTGTTGGAGTTATTTGAAATAAAATTCAATGTTTTATAGATGTGTCAAGCTACCACCATTAATTTTCTCCCTTCTACTTTGTATCACATATTATCAATTCTATCAAAAACCACATAACTGATATTTTTCAAAAAAATCTAGTGTGATCACAACATGTTCATATACGAAATGTATCCTGTTGGAGTTATTTGAAATAAAATTCAATGTTTTATAGACATAAAGACACCTCCATTAATTTTCTCCCTTCTACTTTGTATCACATATTATCAATTCTATCAAAAACCACATAACTGATATTTTTCAAAAAAATCTAGTGTGATCACAACATGTTCATATACGAAATGTATCCTGTTGGAGTTATTTGAAATAAAATTCAATGTTTTATAGACATAAAGACACCTCCATTAATTTTCTCCCTTCTACTTTGTATCACATATTATCAATTCTATCAAAAACCACATAGCTGATATTTTTCAAAAAAATCTAGTGTGATCACAACATGTTCATATACGAAATGTATCCTGTTGGAGTTATTTGAAATAAAATTCAATGTTTTATAGACATAAAGACACCTCCATTAATTTTCTCCCTTCTACTTTGTATCACATATTATCAATTCTATCAAAAACCACATAACTGATATTTTTCAAAAAAATCTAGTGTGATCACAACATGTTCATATACGAAATGTATCCTGTTGGAGTTATTTGAAATAAAATTCAATGTTTTATAGACATAAAGACACCTCCATTAATTTTCTCCCTTCTACTTTGTATCACATATTATCAATTCTATCAAAAACCACATAGCTGATATTTTTCAAAAAAATCTAGTGTGATCACAACATGTTCATATACGAAATGTATCCTGTTGGAGTTATTTGAAATAAAATTCGAATTTTTATAATTTATTTTCGTTGTGCAAGCACAGGTTTTTGGAAAAAGTCAAAGCGAAACTACTTTAAATGCAGCATATTTGACCACTACGTGACAATATTAAAGCGTGGTTAAGCTCAGGAGCCCTCGTACTATAAAGTCAGATATGAAATATATTTTATATCTGTTCATTGAGCTACATTTAAAGACATAAAGCCGCCCGCGCGCCGCGTGTTGCTCGTGGCGAACCTATTTTTTTTTTAAATCCTGCAGTTTTGAGCAGTACGTGATTTTATTAAGGACACGTTCAGCTGAAGACCCATCTTTGCTATAAATTTAAAAAATAATAATTGTTTTTACCGTGTTTATCATGTAAAGTCCTGCAGTGATCGCGTCCCTCGCTTCCGTGAAAACTGCTCGAGTCTCCTCCTCCCTCCTTCCAGAGCGGGTCAGCTCGCCTCAGTACCCCAATGAAACCAGCCCGAAAATCTCGAGAAATCTCGCGCGGCTCAGCACGGAATATCCGGTGGAAAAGGATGAAAGGGGGTCTCTGCGACGCACATATGACGTAACATCCGACCCGAGCCGACCGGTGGAAAAGGGGCAAAAGATGCTGTCTACTGTTGGTACTGGGTGTCTTTCTCTGATCACTGCTCTATTCACCTCCCTAAGGTCTACGCATAGCCTCACTTCCTTTGTATCTTTCTTGGGTACAATAAGGATACAGTATTAGAAACCCATTCTGATCCTTCATTTACCTCCTCTATAATACCTTGTTCAAGCATCTTATCTAGCTCCTGGTTTACAGCTTCTAACATGGGATAAGGGACTCTCCTTAAACCTTGTGCTACAGGCGGGACTTTTTCATCGACTGTGACCTTATGGCTGTAACCTTTAATCTGTCCAAGTCCTTTAAATAGTACTGGGTACTCTTTAACAAGCTTGTCAAACCTGTCTATTTGCTCTAATGTGTTTACTTTTTCTTCTGTGTTAAGTATATTTAATACAAAGCTTGTTTTTCTGCCTAGCAGTGCTTCTACATTTCCTTCTATCACATATATGTTATCTTTAACAACTTTGTCTTTCCACCTAATTTCTGCTTCAAAATAACCCACACATTTAAGTGGAGTAGTTTGTACGTAGGCATAAAACCTCTTCTTGGTTGATTTTAGTTTAGTTTTAGCAGAAAGTGTTCTTTTATATAAATCCTGTCCTATGAAGTTTCTTCCACTTCCTGTATCTATGACCATTTTCAGCCATTGCCCATTTACAGGTAGTCCCCGACTTACAAGCGCTCTTACTTACGAGGTCCCGGACTTACGAGTATGCATCTCATAAAAAAATATATATATATATATTTTTTTTTTTACTTTTTTTTTTATAAATGAATACATGTACAGTACTGTACAGTCACCAAGCACTTAGCCTATCCTAACACAGTTTTTAAAGATGAAGGAGTGAGTTGAATTGTCTCCCTTTCACATAAAGGGAGCTAGCTCCCTTTATGGGAATGGAGCCTGCAGGGAGGAGGGACACAATTCAACTGACTCCTTAACTGTGTTAGGATAGGCTAAGTGCTTGGTGACTGTACAGTACTGTACATTTATCTATTTATAAATAAAAAACAATAAAAAATAAAAATACTGTATAAGTACTGTATATTTTTAATAAATAGATAAATGTACAGTACTGTACAGTCACCAAGCACTTAGCCTATCCTAACACAGTTTTTAAAGATGAAGGAGTCAGTTGAATTGTCTCCCTCCTCCCTGCAGGCTCCATTCCCATAAAGGGAGCTAGCTCCCTTTATGTGAAAGGGAGACAATTCAACTTATTCCTTCATCTTTAAAAACTGTGTTAGGATAGGCTAAGTGCTTGGTGACTGTCCAGTACTGTACATGTACAGTATTCATTTATAAAATTTAAAAAAAAAAAAAAAAATAAAAAAATATATTTTTTTTTTTTTACTATGTGATCCTACTTACGAATTTTAATAATAATAATAATAATGAATTCAATTTATAACACACTTTTCATTAGTGAAAATCTCAAAGCGCTACACACATTGAATGCTACACACATTCATGGTAAATGGAGCTTATTTATATAGCGCTTTCCAGCCCCCTTTGAGGAGCCCCAAAGCGCTTTACAATACCAGCCATCCACCCATTCATTCAGACATTCATACACCGGTAGTGGTAGCCTGCCTTGCAAGGCGCCATCCAGACCTACCGGGAGCAACTCGGGGTTAAGTGTCTTGCCCAGGGACACAACGACACATGGTGGGCGGACGCGGGATTCGAACCTCCAACCTTCCGATCAGGGGTCGACTGCCATTACCACTACACCACGACCGCCCCACAATTCATACACCGGTAGCGGCAGACTACCATGCAAGGTGCTTTCCAGTCCTACCGGGAGCAACTCGGGGTTAAGTGTCTTGCCCAAGGACACAACAACACATGGTGTGGGGAACCGGGATTCGAACCGCCAACCTTCCGATCGGGGGACGACTGCCATTACCACTACGCCACGGCCGTCCCAATTTTTGACATACGAGCGCCCCCTAGGGACGGAACTCACTCGTAAGTTGGGGACTACCTGTACTTTGATTGTTTCAGTACCTTCAGGATCTACAGCATGGATAAACTCATCTGAGTCTGAATTAGAAGTATCCTGTACTACTGCTCTCACTGGTTTACCTGCTTTCATCTTTTTCTTTTTTTTCTGTAAATTTATCACTCCTCTTTTCTGTTTGTACTTTATTTTTCTTCTTGAAACACATGCGTGCATAATGTCCTTTTTTCTGACAAAAGAGGCACGTTGCTGTCTTTGCTCCACATTCATCTGCAGAGTGTGTGTTCTTTCCACATCTGTAACACTGGGTGTCGCTGTTGGCTTGCTCTTGGCTCTGTTCACTTGTTGTTCCTGTTTTACGGTCTCCAGCTGCGCTTTTCTTAGTGAAATGAAATTGTTTTTCCTTTACTCTGTGACCAGTACCCTCCGTGAAAAATTTGGCTTCTGCATGCGCTGCTTCAAAAGCTCTTGCTGTTGACAGTGCTTTGTCTAAACTTAAGGCCCCGGCAGAGCTCTGCGTAAGGCAGTACGCCGCTGTATGCCGTACGTACGCAGAGGTACAAGCGCAGCCCCACAGGGCACGAACGCGTAAAGCTCAAATTTTACGACCGCGTACACGAGGCGCGTTGTCTCACAATAAACTGCTCGGCGCCAGACTGTTTTGTATGATCTGGACTTTTTTTTGTTTTTTTGACAAAAGTCAAGTGATCACTTTTTCCTCCGACTCAAAGACTGAAATGATGAGAAATGAATGAATCTGTCACGAGCGAATTAAACTTGGGTTCTACTGGCTGCGCGAGCTATGGATTTCCTGGTGGGCTGCAAGACCTTCCGATCTATAATATAAACTGTTTTTATTTTTTTGAACTTTTTATTAACATATAAAGTTAAGAACCATACCTGTCAAGTTTTGGATTTAAAAATAAGGGAAATTTTCTGCCGGGTACGCCGAGCCATCCCACTAGCCCAGGGATCTACAACCTTTATGATCAAAAGAGCCATTTCTGCCCCTTTGTTCACTAAATTAAACGTTTCCGGAGCCACAACACCTGCTACAACTGGGATTCTCAACTGGTGGCCCACAGACCACTTTAAGTTTGTTAAAGGACAATTTTCTGACCTGTAGTTTTCTGGCCATTGTAAAGCTGAAAATATCTAATGATTTGTTGATATTTTTATATTTTAGACTAAAAAAGACCAGATTATCATAAAGAAGGAAAAATAATGTGATCTTTCCCAATTAAAAAATAAAATAATGAACTATGCAGGTCTAGGTAAATTATTTTAATTGTGGAAAAATTAAATATCCTACTTCGAATAAATAAAGTTAACTTATGTTTTACTCCTTCTATTAGTTCTAGTATTCACACATTTGCAAAGGAAATGACAGGAAAAACTGCTAAAACTAGCCCTTTTTGTTGTTATAAGAACAAATAAAATTCAGTTTAAAGTTAGTTTTGATCAAAGCTTGGAAGAGCCACTGCTGAGGGACCAAAGAGCCGCATGTGGCTCCAGAGCCGCAGGTTGCAGACCCCTGCACTAGCCCAACCAAAGTCCAGAACCCCTTACATTTTAAGACAGGTTTACAAGAAATCTAAAATAACTACCTATCAGCCTCTTTCAAACCAGTTATGTGATCAACCAGTTATGTGATCAGTGTCCGGGTCACTCTTGTGTTTTCAGTGTTTTTATAAATGCTGATAGAGAAGCAAGGGGACTATAGTTTTTTTTCAGAGATTACTTTGTCTAAAATCAGTCTGTCAATAGATAGTGACAGAGTGAAGAAATATGTTAAAAATATATTGTTTGAAAAGTTACAGACGTAATCTCTCTTGGTCCGACTAATCTTGCGATAACACAGTAACATTACTACACTACATTGTGGTATTGATTTCCCATGTAATTAATAGATTCCTCTTCACTGATTGAGTTCTGATCAATAAAGGTGAATATATTAATTATGTTGTTGACAAACAAACCCAATTGAGTTTGTTGGTTCCTACAAATATTTGGGTATCTTGGTTGATTCACATCTCTTTTTTAAACACGACATGGAAAACAGTGCCCAAACTCGACAGTGCCCAAAACTAGGTTGAAGTTCAGAGGTGACGGAGCGTTTTCTGTCGCTGCTCCCAGGTTGTGGAACAATTTGCCACTGAGTGTCAGACAGGCCTCCTCTCTTCCTGTTTTTAAATCCCTTTTAAAAACACACTTTTATACCTTGGCTTTTAACACGTGATCTTGTTCTTTTATGGCATTTTAACCCACCTGCAGTGAGACTGGTATATGTATTTTTATTTTTGTATGCTGCTTTTGTTTTGTTTTTTTAATCGTTTTAGTTAGCTATCTTTTGTTTTACTGTACAGCACTTTGGCTGACCCTGCGGTTTTTAAAATGTGCTATATAAATAAAGCTGATTGATTGATTGATTGGAAAACCTAATAAAGAAACTGAAAGTTAAACTGTTTCTTTATTAGGTTTTCCATGTGGAGTTTTAAAAAAAGAGATGTGAATCAGCACTGTGATTGCTGGATGAGGGCACCGGCGACCCCTGTGACCCAAAATGGAATAAACGGGTAAAGACAATGGATGGATGTGTAAGGATTTTGAGGAGGTCAGTATTAAACTGACACCCTTTACCTTAATTATTTACTTATTCAGATTGAATAGTAATTTACGGATTCCTTTCTTTTTCAGTTTACCCAATATTTCTGTGATCAGTTTATGATGGACAAATAAACCATGAAGTGACCATGAGACGTTGATTTTAGTTGGTAGGCCAGGAGACACTATCTTTTATTTAAAATAAATCAACTAAAATTAACACCTTTACACTTGATTGATGGATTTTACTTTCTTGCAATTTAACACGCATCAGCACACTTAAATGGAACACAACAGACTTCAGTAATGAGTTGACATATTACTTTTTTATCTGTGGCTCTTAGCTTAAAATGTAGTTACCAGCTTAAATTGAGAGGGAAAAGGAAATAGGATAAGAGATGGAGGGGTTGTAAAGAGGGAAGTTTATCTTGCATTTATAAAACCAGATGACACTCTTCAATATGCATCCAGCTAAGATATCATCACACCTCCAGTAAGCTAAATGCTGCTCCTTTACCTTAAGACGTCCGCCTCAGTTCTGGTAAAGAGCTGTGATCAGCCTTGGACTGACGAGTCGTAGGTCCCGCAAGTCCAAGCTGGACTCCAAACGGTGTTTACCTTGTCAATGTCGGTGATACTTGCTTTAGTCGGCAGAAGTCGTGGCAATCATGGTTTTTGGCTCAAGATAACTTATTCCAGAATGGAATTTAATTCAAAGTTCTGAGCTTACGCTCGGTTCGAAGTGGACTGATAACAAGCATGCGATTAGCCCTTACTGAAGAATGAAGGTCTTTAGCTCTTGACCAAATGTCCGACAGCTTAAACAGCAAGTTCACATCTCCTCTTCCTTACAGGAACTAGAGGTTTCAGGAAAGCTTGGAACCCTTAGTAGGGGATCTGAGATCAGTGACTTGTCCCTCTCCGATTGGTTCAGAAGAACCAGTCGAGGAGTTCACTTGCTGTTATCAAGATTCAAGATTACAGCCAGAAGCAGAGAGAAATGTTTAGGAAAAGGACAAACGCATAGTCTCCAAGAGGTAAAATACTTGGATTAGCGTCTTAACATTTCTAAAACAAATCTGAAAAGCACAATTTGACATAAACTTCAACTCTGACACCATTATATGGTCAAGTAACACAGTAATGCTCCACATTAAAGAATAACACAGCATAATAGCACATATCATGAAAATGACAAAATGTTATTCTATTAGAATAAAATTAAAGAAGCCAATAGTCTCTTTGTGAGTGACTACTGTATATATGTTCTCAGATTACAACTAATGGAATAAATTGTAGTAAATGTCTGTTTACTGATAGGGTCAGCAAAAAGCATCACTGGACAGTTCAAAAAGACAAAGGTGTATCAGAGACCACCGTCTGGTCCATTACAGATGGATGAAAGTTAAATTGGGTTTCTTTTTCAGAAATAGATCCTGTCTTAACTGAATACAGTACTAGGAAACACCTTGTAACTGTGACTTTCCTTCCCTCCATTGACAACAGTGACATTATTTACTGTATTTTCCGCCGTGCATGTCACACTGCCCTATAAGTCGCATCAGTCCATATTTGTCTAATAAAGTGGAAAAATCCATAAATATGTTGCTTTGCCATATATGTCTCATCTATTATGTGTCCCCGCTGACAACTCGGAAGTGTGGGCCGTGTTGTGCCAAAAACCTTTGACTGCCAAATGGCAGCGGGAGCATGCATAGAAAGACTTTAACAACAAGATTAACACTTAAAAACTTTTTTCCTTTGAAATTAGATTAAAAGTGTGTATAAATCTAACATTTGCTTAATAAATGTGCTCTGCCACACAATCATCCATCCATCCATTTTCGTCCGCTTATCCGGGGTCGGGTCGCGGGGATAGCAGCCTAAGTAGGGAGGCCCAGACTTCCCTCTCCCCAGCCACTTGGAGCAGCTCCTCTGGGGGAATCCCAAGGCGTTCCCAGGCCAGCCGAGAAACATAGTCCCTCCAGCGTGTCCTGGGTCTTCCTCTGGGTCTCCTCCCGGTGGGACATGCCCGGAACACCTCACCAGGGAGGCGTCCAGGAGGCATCCTAACCAGATGCCCGAGCCACCTCAACTGGCTCCTCTCGATGTGGAGAAGCAGCGGCTCTACTCCGAGTCCCTCCCGGATGACTGAGCTTCTCACCCTATCTCTAAGGGAGAGTCCAGACACCCTGCGGAGAAAACTCATTTCAGCCGCTTGTATCCGAGATCTCGTTCTTTCGGTCACAACCCAAAGCTCATGACCATAGATGAGGGTGGGAACGTAGATCGATCGGTAAATTGAGAGCTTTGCCTTTCGACTCAGCTCTCTCTTCACCACGACAGACCGGTACAGCGCCCGCTTCACTGCGGACGCTGCACCTATCCGCCTATCGATCTCACGCTCCAGTTTTCCCTCATTCGTGAACAAGACCCGAGATACTTAAACTCCTCCACTTGGGGCAGGACCTCCTCCCCGACCTGGAGAGGGCATTCTACCCTTTTCCGGCTCAAGACCATGGCCTCGGATTTGGAGGAACTGATCCTCATCCCGGCCGCATCACACTCGGCTGCAAACCGCTCCAGCGAAAGCTGTAGATCACGACCTGATGAAGCCAATAGGACCACATCATCTGCAAAAAACAGAGAAGCGATTCTAAGGCCACCAAAACGGATCCTCTCAACACCTTGGCTGCGCCTAGAAATTCTGTCCATAAAAGTTATGAACAGAATCGGTGACAAAGGGCAACCTTGGCGGAGTCCAACTCTCACTGGAAACGAGCCTGACTTACTGCCGGCAATGCGGACCAAGCTCTGACACCAGTCGTACAGGGACCTAACAGCCCATATCAATGGGCCTGGTACCCCATTGTTGGGTTGCAGATGACGTAGCAGTGACGTCACAGAATGCAGTTGGGGGTCCGGAAGTAAACACAGCCGTTTCCTTCTGTAGCAGCGACCACTTTGTAACAGGTAAAGATAGTATCATTTAAATCATTTTTTTTTTCAGATATTTTATTGGACAGTTACTAGAAAGACAGGTAAGATATGTTATGCCCTAGCTTGTGTAGTGGTTCAACACTTGGTTGTTCCCAGAAAAAATCCGATTAGAATGCTAATGTTGTTAGCGGTTAGCTTAGTGCTAGGAAAAACATTTACAGGTAGTCCCCGACTTACGAGCGCTCTGACTTACGAGGTCCCGGACTTACGAGCATGCATCTCATTAAAAAAAAATTAAAAAAATAAAAAAAAATTTTTTATTTTTTTTTTTTTTTTTTTTTTAATAAATGAATACATGTACAGTACTGGACAGTCACCAAGCACTTAGCCTATCCTAACACAGTTTTTAAAGATGAAGGAATAAGTTGAATTGTCTGCCTTTCACATAAAGGGAGCAAGCTCCCTATGGAGCCTGCAGGGAGGAGGGAGACAATTCAACTGATTCCTTCATCTTTAAAAACTGTGTTAGGATAGGCTAAGTGCTTGGTGACTGTACAGTACTGTACATTTATCTATTTATAAATAAAAAACAATAAAAAATAAAAATACTGTATATACTGTATATTTTTAATAAATAGATAAATGTACAGTACTGTACAGTCACCAAGCACTTAGCCTATCCTAACACAGTTTTTAAAGATGAAGGAATCAGTTGAATTGTCTCCCTCCTCCCTGCAGGCTCCATAGGGAGCTTGCTCCCTTTATGTGAAAGGGAGACAATTCAACTTATTCCTTCATCTTTAAAAACTGTGTTAGGATAGGCTAAGTGCTTGGTGACTGTCCAGTACTGTACATGTATTCATTTATAAAAAAAAAAAAAAAAAAAAAAATTTATTTTTTTTTTTTTTTTTTACTATGTGTTCCTACTTACGAATTTTTGACATACGAGCGCCCCCTAGTGACGGAACTCGCTCGTAAGTCGGGGACTACCTGTACGTGTTTTACTTTAAAGTGGCGTTTTATATTTAGGTTGTCCGAGTGCAGCAGCTGATGTACATTCCCAAGACTGGGCCCCTACTGTTAACCTGGGGTACCAAAGAAGTAACGAGAGGCCTGGACAGAAGCATCCCTCCGTGGGGAAAGAGCTAAGGCCCGGAAGCTTCTCTGCACTGCCACTGAGGAGGAGGCCAACAGTCTGGAAGATGAGCTCTGTGAAGAAAGCTTACCAGCCCCTGAAAATGAACGATTCAAAGGTAAAATAATAATAAATAAAAATACTATTTATTTATTTATTGAATTTGCTGAACGTAATTTTTAATAATTAAATATTTGCAGATGCAGAATGCCAGACGGATCTAAGCATGGTTGACCTCACAAAGCTGGAGGATGCAGTGAAAGGCTACACAACTGAGATCTGCGACCTTAAGGAAAAAGTCTCAGTGACTAAATTTACTCCTGAAACCTTCCAGAACAACGAGAAAACAAAGTTTTATACGGGACTGCCCAACTTTTTAGTTTTGATGCAAATTTTTCAGCTCTGTGAACCTTATACATCAGCATGTCATCACTGTCAGCACTCTCCAAATTTGAGCAATTTATTATGATACTTATGCGTCTCAGATTAAATCTGCAGCTTCAAGACCTTGCCTATAGATTTAATGTGTCAAAAGCCACTGTGTCTCGAATTTGTTTTAGAATGATTCATGTTCTCCATGAAAGATTAGAATTCTTAATAGAGTGGCCTGAGCGACAAGTAATTCAATCAACTATGCCCATGTCATTCAGAAAGGCCTTTGGACTTAAGGTTGCAGTAATACTGGACTGTTTTGAAGTATTTATTGAAAAGCCTACCAATTCTTTAGCAAGAGCACATGGCTGTCAAATCCACTGACTCACAAGCATTGGTTGACAAAATTGCTGTAATTTGCTGTGCACTGTCCAACATCTCAGAATCTGTTGTCCCTCTGGAGTAATGTTCCGAAAAATCCCTGTTCGTTTTGGAACAAATATTTTAAGTTTAAATTATTATACATGTATTTATCATTTGAAGTAAATCAAAAGTAAATTAAATTACTAATACTGTTACAGACCATATTTGTACATGTTAATTATTCAGGAAGAAGACAAAAAATTTACCCAATAAGGTTGAATATTTTTAATTTATTCAATGAACTCCATAACCAATCTTTGTGAATATTGGTCAGTTAAAATGACATGAGTTTTGCTATTGAAATAAAAACATTTTTCTGAAGTAGACTCATTTTGCAACATTTGTGACTTATGACATTTGTATGTGCTGTTATTTAACATATTAGAACACCTTTGAAATTCACAAGCTAATCTCATATTGATTTAAATATATCATTTGATTTAACATACTTAACTTTTCAATTAAGATTATTGTAAATAAAAAACAGCTGTCATGACATGTAACAACATCACATGACCCTTCTGCAGAGTGCTTGCTACAGGTGTAGCTGAAACATGTTATGGTAGTGACAAATGTTTTTGGGGAAAAAAAGAGCAACTGTTTAAATTTGTATAAACTTTTCAAACTCCTTTCATCAACTACTCCAAATAACATTCTTGATTCTTAGATTGGTTAGTCACGTGTGGATTTCTGTCCCAGGATTTCAGGTAGGATGCAATGTGTAAAATAGTGCTGAATTTTGGGAACTGCTGTTTCCCACAGCTGGTCATCTGGCAGAATTCTTTCCACATAAATATCATTTTCACTCCATACTACAAAATCACAATATTGTACATCCACAATGTGAATCTGATCCTGGACCTGATGGTAATAAGGATGGTTCCTATCCAGTTGTACAGAATCTCCAACCTTGACGAGACAAAAACCAGGCTGTCCAGCACACATCCTCAGACTGACTTCATGCTGTTTGCTCTGTGGGCACTGAAGGACAAGACAATGAAACTTAGACATGAAAAATAAATACGGTAGTCTCCAAAACATTTCAATATGATACTTTTTTAAAGATTGTGTTTCACTCATTTCACTATCCAACACTAATGTTAGAAAATGAGACTATATTTATGTCTCTGTCAACCAGGTGTGTTCCACAGGTAAGAATGTATTAATCTGGACTAAGTTTTAAAAGGTGATGGAAAGGTCACACATTTTTTAACTGGAAACAAGGCAACATCCCCAAAACTACAGCTACATGCTGTGAAATATGCAAACAACAAAGATTTGAGTAAAAAATTATAGTTGTAACATTCATACTGTGAGGTGCGCAAAGTCTGCAGTGCAGTAGTCCAAACCTTTTGAGAAATAAATTTTACCTTGATTTCACACACCCCGGCTCCATGACAGTCACATGAAACGACTCCATCTGGTGAGGCTCCCATGTATGGCCACCTTGAGTTTAACCACAGCCCACTGTCCATGCAGGAAAACCCCTCATGGTCCGTACACTGGAGTTGTTCGTACTGTTTTCGGGCTGTTGCTTCAAATTTACAGCCATATCTGGAATAAGAGCAAAATGTATTTAACAAACTTAAATTTAAATTTATTTCTGGTGCATAACATGTACTTATTTGAGTTGAAATAGACCCCTGCCTAAAATAAAACTCCCCTCAAATACCAATGAGTGCAAATGTTGCTCCTACCTTACCTTTCCCTAATGCATACCTTGTTGCTGCTGTAGAAAGCTTTTGTGTTTCTGGGTAGCATATAGACTTGATCAAAGCCTTGGATGGTCTTTCTTGACTGCTTTGTAAAACTTGTTTAAGTTTTGAGGCTGTTATCCTTCCTGCTCTTTGGCTGTACCAGATGGTAGATGAACTCTGGGCCCTGGTCTCCTCCTCTACAGTTTGTACCTGGGATACACTGAGTTCCTCAAAACTGAAGTCCCTGCACGCTGCCTGGAGTTGTGCTGGAGATAGCTGCAAAGTCTCTGGTGTTCGGTACATTAAGAGAGACTTTGGTAATGAGGAGACAGACTTGGGGACAAACTCTCTGTGATACGGTGCCCTGGACATCAAAGCAGCACTTCTTGGAAAGTTTTTTTGTAAGGCCTCAAAAAACTGCACATATGTCTCAGAATCTTTCCCTACTTTTGGACAGAAGTGGAGCTGTTTTGTGTGACTTTCAGGTATCTTGCCTGCAGAGGTGGCCAAAAAAGAATGTATCACTGTAAAAATATATATATTATAGGAACTAAAATTCATACAAATAATGCATGTGTTTCACACATAATTTTTCTTTGAGGAATATAACCAGTTGACAAACTTGCTTACTTGTCCCCCCTGCAATGGCATCATCTAATTTATTCTTCTTTGATCTTGCTGATGCAAAATCAATATTGGCAACAGGTGCAGCTGGTATCTGAAGTTACAAAGAAGATACGATCACCTTGATGATATTAACAAAACAAAAAAAAATCATAATATTTTCAGTACATTAACTTACCTTTTTAATGTGTGATGGCATTAACCATTTACACTTTTCTGTGGTACATGAAGCACTTTTCTTCATTTTCACCCCAGCTTCTGTTGCAAAAAGAACTGCTCCTACATGGGAGCAAGATTCTGACAGTCTGAAAAAATATGCAAGAAAATGAATAACAGTAGGCCTACTAGTATTTAGCCATTAAATCCCCACTGAGATGAGTCCTGGATAGAAAATATAATTTTTACGTAGTGGGACATTCATGCTAATAGCAAAACAAAACAATAAAAGCTAAATACAAATAAATATAACTTACCCAGCCATACAGTCACAGTGGGCTGTGACTACTTCCCCACTTTAGCCACAAACCATGTTTTTAATGGAGTTACTGTAGATCTCTGAGAATGGTTGACCTACAATGTAGAAATGCATATGACTCAACGTTAACACATACAACTCCAGCACGAATTTGGCTTTACAGAAGCTAAATATATTATTTGTAAGTAGATCCACGCACATAGAAATAACAGGGGGCTAACTAAACATGTTGTTAGCATTAGCGATAGCGTAGTTAGCATAGGCTAATTACTAAATAAATAATGCAACTCACTACTCACCCGGGCAGAAACAAGTCGACAACCATTTAAAGCTTCTTTTGATCCTAAATGGTTAACCCAAAACTCATCCTCACCAGTCTATTTAGGGCATTGGCATACTTGCTGTAATCCATTCTGCTGTGTTTTGAACTGGGGAAAATCACTTCCTGCCCCCCATCTGAATTTCGCGCCACTTCCGGGTCACGTGACTGCAACCCAGCAATACTCCCGGAGTACCCCCCACAGAACCCCCCGAGGGACGCGGTCGAATGCCTTTTCCAAGTCCACAAAGCACATGTAAACTGGTTGGGCAAACTCCCACGCGCCCTCCAGGACCCTGCTGAGGGTGTAGAGCTGGTCCAGTGTTCCACGACCAGCACGAAAACCACACTGCTCCTCCTGAATCCGAGGTTCGACTATCCGACGGACCCTCCTCTCCAGAACCCCTGAATAGACCTTACCAGGGAGGCTTAAGAGTGTGATCCCCCTATAGTTGGAACACACCCTACGGTCCCCCTTTTTGAATAGGGGAACCACCACCCCAGTCTGCCAATCCAAGGGAACTGCCCCCGATGTCCACGCGATATTGCAGAGTCGCGTAAGCCAACACAACCCCACAACATCCAGAGCCCTAAGGAACTCAGGACGAATCTCATCCACCCCCGGAGCCCTGCCACCGCGGAGCTTTTTAACCACCTCGGCGACCTCAGCACCAGAGATTGGAGAGCCCGACCCAAAGTCCCCAGGCTCCGCTTCCTCAGTGGAAGACGTGCCAGTAGGATTGAGGAGGTCTTCGAAGTACTCCGCCCACCGACTCACAACATCCCGAGTTGAGGTCAACAGCACGCCATCCCCACCATAAATGGTGTTGGTCGCGTACCGCTTTCCCCCCCTGAGACGCCGGATGGTGGACCAGAATCGCCTCGAAGCCGTACGGAAGTCATTCTCCATGGCCTCTCCGAACTCCTCCCACGCCCGAGTTTTTGCCTCAGCAACCACCCGAGCCGCATGCCGCTTGGACTGTCGGTACCTATCTGCTGCTTCCGGGGTCCCACAGGCCAAAAAGGCCCAATAGGACTCCTTCTTCAGCATGACAGCATCCCTCACCACCGGTGTCCACCACCGGGTTCGAGGGTTGCCACCACGACAGGCACCAACAACCTTGCGGCCACAACTCTGATAAGCTGCCTCGACAATAGAGGCGCGGAACATGGCCCACTCGGGCTCAATGTCCCCCGCCTCCCTCGGAACGTGTTCACAATCAAAAGAAAGGAAATAAAGATCAACGCAATTAAAAAAAAAAGATTGGTTTCAACTTTACTGCATTACTGATAATAATTCATCAGTTATATAAACAAGACACACAACCCTTCATTTTCCTTTTTTCAGCCACCAAATTTTCAGCTTCACTTTTCCAATCTCAGAACACACGGACAGTATCCCAGAAGGTTTTAGGAAAGGTGTGGTCTCAGTATCTGCCAAGCTGTGATCACCTCAAGCTGCAACTTTCAAACCATCTTTGAATTAATCAAATATGTAAAGTGAAGTATGATTTCTTACAGTAACAATAATCAGTTCTTTTCTTTGTCTGTGTGCAGAACTCCCACAGCATATCTGGAAGGATGAAAATATTCTCACTGAGCAGCAGCTCTGTAACCAGGAGAGGAACTCCAGTTTGGACCAAGAAGAACCAGAACCTCCAAAAATAAAAGAGGACCATGACGCACCAGAATCTTCACAGATGATGAAGTACCATGAGGACCCCAATTTTCCACACAATCAAGAGAAACGGGGGGCACCAGAACCTCCCATGGATGAACCAGAATTTCTAGAGATAAAAGAGGAGCCGGAGACTGAAACCTGTATGGTAACTCCTAATTTTAATGAAATATACCAGTGGGAACTGGAACCAAACTCCTGGGACCAACTCCTTTCACAAAACTCTCCTGAAGTGGAGAACCAAGATGATGAAAGAAGCAGGAATGTAGAGCCAGGATCCTGCAGAGATGACGAGCCGAAACAAAATAAGACAAATCTACAAACAGGAGGTTATGGTGACAATGTGGACCGTCCAAATGTAAAGATAGACAAAAAAATGTCTTTAATATGTATGACTTGTGGAAAAAATGTCAGAAACAAATATGATTTAAGAGTTCACATGAGAACTCACACAGGTGAGAAGCCTTTCTCATGTCAGACCTGTGGAAAAAGTTTTAATCAGAATTCTGCTTTAATGAGACACATGAGAACTCATACAGGTGAGAAGCCTTTCTCATGTCAGACCTGTGGAAAAAATTATAGAAACAAATTTGATTTAAGAGTTCACATGAGAACTCATAAAGGTGAGACGCCTTTCTCATGTCAGACCTGTGGAAAAGGTTTTAATCAGAATTGGGTTTTAATGAGACACTTGAGAACTCATACAGATGAGAAGCCTTTCTCATGTCAGACCTGTGGAAAAAATTTCAGAACCAAATTTGATTTAAGAGTTCACATGAGAATTCACACAGGTGAGAAGCCTTTCTCATGTCAGACCTGTGGAAAAAGTTTTAATCAGAATTGTATTTTAATGAGACACTTGACAACTCATACAGATGAGAAGCCTTTCTCATGTGAGACCTGTGGAAAATGTTACAGAGTTAGACAAAGTTTCATAAACCACATAACAACTCACACCAAATAAGCCTTTTACTTTTACCTTATGGAAAAGTTACATTTAAATCAAAAGTAAAAACCACATCACATGAGAATTCATGTTAAAGACCGTTCTCCTGTTAGTCCAGTGGAACAAGGTTCATTCAAAAAAATGATTTTTATCAGACACGTGAGAAGGTATTATCTTGTGAATCTTGTAACTTTCTCAGATTTTGGAGATTGCTAAAACTCAGAGTTGACAAGTTTGAGTCAAAAGTTCATTAAACTATAGTCCTAAAACACCCATGGGAAAGGTCAAAGTCCATGGAAAGGTCAAAGTTCATGCTCAACAATCCCGGTAACAATCCAGCAATGTTCAGTCGGGTCCTTTTGTATTTGATTATTAGTATTTTTCAATATCTAAATGTTTTCTTTGAATGTGTTTAGTATCAGAAATAAATAAAGACCCACTTGTTGGAAAATGACAGTGGCCTCTCTATGTTCCTACTGTAGCTGCGGATAAACTAAGCTGTTAAAATGTGAATTCTGGTAGAAGAGGATTTTTTTATTATCAAGTAATAAAGTTTAGTACCAACTCGCATTGCTATTCTGTTTTCATTTCAGCAGTTGGTTCAGAAAGAGGAAATGGGCGGTTTCTGCCGGAGCTTCACAGTGTGACACCAGCGGAAGTCAACAAGGTTCTATGGCTAGCAGCGTTAGGGCTCTGCGTTAGTAGAGTTAGCACGTGTGTTTCTGTTCATGTGTTTGTGTGTGAGAGGTGAATGTTTGAGTGTGTGCAGCAACAATGTCTTCATTTCAGTCTCTGAGAGAGTTTATCAGCGAGCGACTAACTGCTGCTGCTGAAGAAATATTCACAGAGTTTGAAAAAAACCATCGTCCAGTACGAGGAAGAGATCGATCGTCAGCGCAGACTGCTGGACATCACCTGGAAACCTCAGATACACCTGCACACAACAGGTAAGAGCAGCAGCGACCACAAGACACGTTCAGGAAAGTTTTATTGGATGCAGTTTGCAGCTGAAAGTTTATTTCTATATATATAGAATATAGTACAGGTAACCCCCGATTTACGAACGAGTTTGGGACCTAAGAACGGTTCGCAGGTCGATCTGTTCGCAGGTCAGACCTTCCGTACCCTCGTCACTCGGGGATGTCCTGTATTTTTTTTTTTTTTTGTGGTACCAAGTACTGTACAGTACGTACTTCGCCTATCCTAACACACCTAACACAGTGTAATTAATTAATACAGTACAGTAATAAAAATATAAATTAAATAAAAATATAATTTCTTACTTGGAGGTGGTCAAAGCCGCTGCTGCGTCCCGTGTTAGCTCCCTTGTTAGCTTCTGGAGCTAGCCAGGCCGGAGGTGTTCTCGCGGCGGCCTGGCACCATCGGCGATAAATCTGCAGCTGCCTGGGACATCCACAAAGTTCACAGAGACGTTTCCAGCTCGTAATTAATCCAATATGAAGCCATCCTGGTCACCAGTCTTCCAAACCTGGCTGCCTGCAGCCGTAACTATGACCTAAGATGGCGTCCGGTGTTAGCTTCTGGAGCTAGCCAGGCCAGAGCCTGGCCGGAGGTGTTCCCGCGGCGGCCTGGCACGATCTGCGATAAATCCGCTGCTGCCTTAGACATCCACAAAGTTCACAGAGACGTTTCCAGCTCGTAATTAATCCATATGAAGCCATCCTGGTCACCAGTCTTCGGGCCGGCTCCCGGCAGCTAGCCTAAAATGGCGTCCGGTGTTCTACATGAATTTGTGACCGGAGACCCCAGTGACTGAACCTAAAACGCCGTCCGGTGTTCTACATTAATTTGTGACCGTGTAAACTGAAGACCTACTTCCTGTTGCCCAAGATTGCTCAAAAATGATCAGAAATGATCTTTTTTATCATAATTATTATTTATAAAGCCTTTAAAACAACCATAGCTGCAACAAAGTGATGTACACATGAAATTAAGAACATTTAAACACTTTTTTTTTTAATACAGTAATTTCATATTTTTATTAAATATGATATGTTCGTAGGTCCCGTGGTTCGCAGGTCGATGGGGTCGTAGGTCGGGGGTCACCTGTA
>JBBPBX010029339.1:0-35947 GCA_038048925.1 Garcialebias charrua | reverse complement strand
GTGAGCACAGAGAATATTATGGCTAACGTTCACAGACAAAACAGAGAAGGAAGTTCAGATTCAGAACCTGCTTGTTCTTGCAGAAATAAAACCAGCAGAAGGTCAAAACTCATGAAAGTAACAGATCATCATTAAAATGACAAAATATACTGTAGATCAATTCTGAATTAACACACATTAAAGAGAAAGTTCAATCTGATTAATTAGTGTCCATTAATTCAAAATAATTGTAACGAATATAAGTGTCCACTTGTCTCCTTGAGGGCTTCAAGAAGGTGTAACACTTAGAGTTTCAAAGAGATGCAGAGAGGTGTACTTGAAGGTCAAGCCTACAATATCAGAGATGAGGTGTATCACTACAGTCCCCCTTTTTGGAAGTCATCGCCTGTCCTTGGAGATGAGTTCCAACATGAAAGGATACCACCGAATGTCTCTGACCTCTATGTAATCCAGCAAGTGGAAAAAAAAAGTCAAAAAAAGTTCAAAATTATACTCCCATAATGTTTTTGGAAATTCCATACTGTTCGTAGGTAATCCCATTGCGGTAAGCTTTCAATCCTTTGGAAAACATAGTCTGTTAACCCATGGAAAACTGAGTCTGTGATCCTTGGAAAACAAAGTCTTATAATCCACAACGGTAAATCCACAACGATGGGGGTTATTGATTTCATCAGCAAGAATGGATTTTAATCAGCATGTAGAGGGGATCCCTCGATTGAAGCAGAGGAGGCGGCCCTTGGATGAAGGTTGAAGACCAACGTTGGATCAGCAGGTCCCCACATCGAAGGTTGCAGGCTGGATGGCTTCCAGTCGGTGCCACCCTGGTTCAATGTGTCATGCAATTATGTGGTTTTAGGTGGGCTTATGATAGGGATTCTACATTAAGCCTTACCTATATGCACCTGGTATGTAAGCTATCATGGATTAGATCAGCTACAATTACCAATTAAGGGGTGGATCAATGCTGTAAAAATCAGAAATAGGGATCTATACCTATAGAAATGTGGAGGGCTTCTGTAACGAAGGCCTCTTCATTCAAACTATTCCTCCATTCATTATTTAGTTTAGGTTAAACTAAAATAAAAAAATGAAAACTAGTTTGGTCTAAATGTCTGTTGTCTTTTAGACGAACGACGCAAGATTTGGTATTCCCTATAAATTTTGAAGTCTATGGCGAGACTCATCAAAATGAATAGATCTAGAATAGAAACGATCGAATCGGTCCTACCTAAATGATTGGGAGGTCAGTGTAGATTATAGTACCTTAAGTAGTATTGATCTACAATGACTCTTCAAAGATTGAGATCTTTAACAAAATGAACAGCATGTTGGCATAGTTAAATCCATTTAAGTCTTCAACTAACATTAATCAAAACCTCTTTTGGCTGGGAGTGTTCAGAAAACAATAACAACTTCAATAACAACAAAAGTAGCAATTAAGCAACTAAAAACAACGTTTCACTACGTCAAACTCACTCTGGTCGTCAGATTCCAACGTGTCACACACAAGAAAAACAGTTCTTAGCTTTATAACCGATGTCAATTAAATCCTGCAGATTTAAACGGTTGTTAAGGTTAGTTTTTGTTGTGGGTTTTATGCTTAGCGTTTCTAAGTTCTAGTTGGAACGGTTTCTTTTCGCAACTAGTATAGTTTAAACTGTTTAGTTTATTTACTATCCTGTGCTTGGACGACCTTATTTTCCCATGAAGTCTGTGAGTTTGCGAGATCTTTGTCGTTTGTGGGGTTATTGAAATCTTTGTCCTTGACATGGGCATGACCTAACATCACCCCCCTGTGGTCATGGGGGACCACGCACACGGGTGTGGACGTCCGTCCACGGGCACGCGTTAGGATGCCTTTGTTTAGTTTAAGCTGTTTGCGCAGTTTATTGGTGGCCGCGTACAGGTCTTCTGAAAGATTGAATTGATGTTTCTGTGCTCATGACATGTTGGCATATAGTTTTTATCCTGTTGTGGACTTGTAGAATAGTTCTGGCTGGTGGGTGTCAGAGATTGCTAATCGTGGCATTGTCCGGTGCGTTTCCCGTTTCTTTCACATTTCAACGTATGATTGAAGCTGCGGATGAATGTTTTGTCTGTGTTTGTGAGACGTTTCATTACATGTCGCGAGGCTGCATGCATTTTTTCGTTTTGTGACCGCCATGTCACCTCTGCTTCATTTTATTACATCTGCGGTTTGCTGTTGAAGGTCTGTTTCACTCATTTGCTGCTCCATTTTTACCTAATCTGTTACAACGTGTTGTTAGCTGTGGTTCGGGTGAAACCCACTCAGCTTGGTTCGGACCACACGGTTCCGAGTGACGTAAAGTCCGTTGTTTAAACAGTTAGCGTGCTGCCTTCTCTGGAAGGCGTGGGGGTAGCCTGAATGTGATTGGGCTCGTTGGCAGTATTTTCTGTGGTGTATTCTACGTTTATTTTGTGAAAGAGTGTCCAGGACTTTGGGTCGAGCTAACACGTTAGCGGTATCGAGGCAAGATGGCTGCTTAAAGCGTTGTGATTGGTCCATTGTGTGTCGTGTTCAAAAAAGTTGGTTCTGTAGACTGTGGTTGTCAGATTCATTTTTTCACACATTTCTGACAGTTTATCTGTGTTGTTTGGGTTCTATGCACGTGATATCGTCGAAGACTGGCTTAACCGCGGTGTTTTGCGATATTTATGACTGTTTTAGAACGTTGAAAAGTCCGTTCCACGCTTTTGTTCGACCGACCGCAGGTCCGTGAACACAACGCTCGAACGGCACGTCACACGTGGGTGGCGTTAGGTTCGGGGACTACATTTCCCATGAACACTTGGGTTTTTGAACTACGGTTCTGTCTTCGCTGTGATTGGTCGATTAGGCTGTAAGTGTTGACGCTTGCGGGGTGGGAGTGCCCACTCCTCGTCACTTTTGACGTCAGTAAACCAGGGTGCACAGGCTTCAGGCTTGTTTGTCCGTTACTATCTCTGAAAAGACTGTTTCATCGCGGTGTTTTTGAGATTTTAATGGGTGGATTGAGTCAGTTGCTCTGATACTCCCGATCGCCATGTGACCAGGTCACGTGACGCCGGATGCTGCGTCTGGTTTAAGGGAAACGACTTGTCTTTTTCTTTTGAGAGAAGGTTTAAAAATCACATTACCTGTCCTGAACGATGTTACTCACATCGAATCGTCTATTATAGACTGGGGTTCCAGAGTTTTGTCACGTGAGGGCTCTAGATTTTTCTGATTGCTGTTTTTGGTCCGTTGTTAGACGTTTGTGAATGTTTAGCAGCTCACGGCTGCGCTCACAAGTGACAACAGCGCCTCTATAGCGGTCAGAAAGAGAATTGCAGTCGCTGTGATAGACTTATCCAGCGTTGCACACCCCCATCTGCTGGTCGCATCTAAGAATACAGTTTGATGCAACTGTATCTAACATTTCAACTTTCCTGTTTTTGAATAGAGTACATTTTGAAATGTTGAGGACACAGCACCCTTTCATTTGACACAAAGCAGCAACGTGTGTAATCTGCATTTTTTTATCTGGCATGGCCATTAATGATCCAAGCTCCGTGGATTATGTTCCTACATTGCATCTTGGATATGGGAAACAGACAAAACAGAGAACAACCTCCTGCAGCAGAATGCTACTGGACAGTTGATAAGCTAGCAGCTAGCTAGTTCTACTAGACCTGGCTGTACCTCAGTCCACTGCCTGTGTTGATGTTTCAACCTGCGACATGCAAGGAGATTCTTCCTTCAACCCCCCTGAAGAAATAACAGGTGAGTAAAATAGCATCAAACATGCAGCTGTATAAAAATGAACAGACCACTGCACTGTTAGCCTGTTATCATTTGAACTCTTTCTGCGTTGAAAAAAATATACAGTATAGTTTCCACAAGACAAACATGTTTTATTAACATTATTTGAGGTCTGACAGCACTGCATCTTTGAAAACATTTCAGCCATTTCTCTGTTTCTGTAAGTTATTTGCACAGTTTTGCTGGGAGCATCGGTGACATGCTGTCACAGAAAAAAAAGCAATCCTGTCATCAATGTGTATAAGCATACAGTTTAACTATACACAAGACTGTTTTGTTTATTGTCAAATATGAATTAATACTTTCTTTGTTTTACAGGAACTAGCCACCAACTCCTTGCTGACAAAGGGTTTGATGTCGTCAGAGGTGGGAAAAGTGGAGCTAGTCTGAATCTGCCCCATTTTCTGCATCCAGGGCACACTGAGGAAGAGGTATGTATTGTACAAGGAGTGTTGTGGCTTTTTGAAGCACTAATTGCAATAAACAGTGGTGGGCATATGAACGCTAGATAGCGCTAAAGCGCTAATCCGCTTACAGTGGACCTAAACTTTTTGTCAGCGTTTTTGTGGTTTGACTAACTTTTATAATTCATAAGCGGATTTGTGCTATTTTTATTTATAATGCAGTACCGCTAATAACTAATTATCTATCAGTAAAAACCAATAAACTTATTTACAAGCTCTTATGCTGCTTGTTTTACCTTTTTCCCCACCGTAAAGAGCAGAGAGGAGGAAGGGTTGGAGGGGGGAGGGAGCAGAGCGGAGAACAGACTCGGATCTACCATGTAGGTAAATGATGCCGTTGCCTGGGGATCCCAATCAGCAGTGGCCCCGGCCCCGCCGCGCCCCGGCCAGTCACCTACATCCCTAACATTGATCCTGCTTGTTAATGTACATTTAACATAAAAATAATTATAGTTACGATGAAAACGATCATTAAATACGCAATAAAAAAACGGTCGATTTCTTTATCCCCCTACTAAAAATGGACTATTCCATCTTGACATCTTCCGGGTCAGAGGTGAACTCAGGGGCTAATTCTGTGGCTAGCTGGCTGCGCTCGGTCTCTTCATAAATCCGCAGAGAACCCCGCTGTTTCAAGCCAAATTAACGCGGCCGGAGGATTTTATTGTGTGTTTTGTGTCGACCATTTGACGGTGAGTCGTTATTTTTATGTATTTTAGTTACTTTTCATTAAATCTGTTGACTACCTATAGACGCTAACTCTGTGTCCAGCTGGTTGGTTGTGCTGGGTTACTAATGGATAAATCCGCAGAGAACCCCGCTGTTTCAAGCCAAATTAACGTGGCCGGAGGATTTTATTGTGTGTTTTGTGTCGACCATTCGACGGTGAGTCGTTAGTTTTATGTATTTGGGTTACTTTTATGTATAAATGCGGTGGCGACACACCCGTGTATTTGAGATTTAAAAGTGGTTTTAGGGATTAAAAGATCATTCTATTTTTTGTTAATTTCGTGGCCGAATAGAATATATGTACGTAAATGTAACCCTTAATTAGTAAAGTCTTTTATTTTGGCGGGCCCACTTCCTGTGTTGCCCCAAACTCTGCCAACTTATTTAAAGCCCCGCCTCCTCCAGTGCACTGTTGAACTGCATCACCTGTTCACTGTGATTGTGGCTGGCTGTTTGGAGTCTTCATGGCAAAGTCATACAAATCTTTGCATCCACTGATTTGATTTATTGGTGAGTTTGTCATCTGAAAGCACTATTGTTTTAGCATGAAATGTCTGCTTGATTGCTTATTGGAGCATTGTTTTATTAGAATTGTTGGTGTTTGTTACCTGGATCATCACCAGGATTACAACAGCTGATTATGGTTTAGTATGCTCCACTCTCTTCCAGAAGGTAACCTGATTTCTGATTTTGTGTGAGCTCTGACACTTTAGTATGGACATGATCAAAATGGAATGTACATTTAAGTTGATACTGCGCAGTATATTTATTGACAATTTATTTTGTTTTCTTGATTGATATTTTGAAAGTGCACTTTGATTCAACTTTTCAGTTTCAACCTTAACTTGATTAGTTGAAATGGGAACTTTGATTCAACTTTTCAATTTCAACCTTAACTTGATTAGTTGAAATAGGAACTTTGATTCAACTTTTCAATTTCAACCTTAACTTGATTAGTTGAAATAAGAACTTTGATTCAACTTTTCAATTTTAACCTAAACTTGATTAGTTGAAATATGATTGATCTTTTGTTTTTACTTTATTTAAATTATGGTTAACTTTACCTGATTGAAATGTTTGGAATGGTTGATTAGTTTAATCATTAGGAATTTAATAATTGCATTTGCATTTAATGTTTAATTTTTTATATGCTTTGTACCTGATTGGTTTTGATAAAATACTTAATGGGTTTTCTGGCCTTTCAGGTCGGGTTTTTTTTTCTCCATTGTTTTCTCTTCCTTGATGGATCAGATCCTCTTTGGATCTAAGGATGGCAAGCTAGAAAAAGGACCAGAACTTTATGATCTTGGAATTTGATTAATTCAGAGGACATTTGTGTCTCATTGTGTATTTGTAATTGTCTGTTGTTTTTTTCTGCTTTTAAATCACTAATATATACACCTAAACTAAAACCATTGTCTCCTGTCCTCATTCACACCTCAGGCTCCTTAAAAGAACCATCTTCTGATGCTGCTCTTGTAGCTGCAGTTAGTTGCATAGCCCATAAATGTTACATAAATTTGGCGAGCTAGCCAGGAGCCTGAAGTTGTGAATGTTTTTTCAGCATTGAAATATGGATTTCTTTGACCAAATTGGTATCAATGTTGCTAATTCTGTCATCGTTAGTGGTGTAACGAACACTCAAGCAGATGATGAGATCATATATTATTTGCGCAGCTATGGGAAAGTTAAGGTTTTTACTGTTACTGCAAGTGAGAGTCCAATTTATAAAAACCTGGCCGTTGAATTCATTAATTCTGCAGATTTGGAAAAGCTAAAATCGCTTTTACCATACGTTTACCAATCTAAGATTGCAGAAGGTGTTGTATTTGTTATTAAATTACTTTCAAGAGAGTGCCATGCCACAACCACAGGGAACAAGACCCCAGCCCCTGATTACCTTCATGAACTGAAACGCATTTCCCAGCAGAGTGGACAATCATTTGATGATGTTTTGAGAGGAGTTTTTGAACAAATAAGTGCTCATTTAGGAATATCAGCTACTGGAGGGGAGCCTGACGATGATAATGGTTAGGAGGACACAGTTGAAATACTGATGACTAAAAGAGAATCCAATCCTACTCAGCTGTGTACTCTTCCATCAAATCCCTCGGTTCACTCCACCACCAACCAGCAAGGATCACAAACTCAACCAAATCCAGCTCCACATGTGAGACCAAGAATTTCTCTCTCGGAGAATGATCTAAACCCTCCTGGGGTCCAAAGGGTTGTAGTTGAACACCTTGTGCACAGAGATGATGTACATTTTCAACCTCTGCCTTCATTTAGACTACGTACCTTCTCAGGGAGGCTTCCAAAACCTCAGCATGAGGCAGATTATGAATCTTGGAAGTCTCAAATAGAACTTTTAAATGCAGATCCAAGTCTTGCCCCTTTGCATGTTACAAGGCGTATATTGGAAAGTTTACTCCCTCCAGCTTCTGACCTAGTGAGGGGATTGGGACCCAATGCCCTGCCTGCAACGTTTTTGCAAGTGTTGGATTCTGCATATGCTACTGTTGAGGACGGAGAAGAGTTGTTAGCAAAATTTTTAAACATGCTTCAGGATCATGGGGAACAACCATCTTCTTATCTGCAGAGACTCCAGTTGGCTCTCAGTACAGTGGTGAAGCGTGGTGGGATTCCAGCAACTGAAATGGACAAATATTTGTTAAAGCAATTCTGTAGAGGTTGTTGGGATAACAGCATGATTAACAAACTGCAACTAGAAAAGAAAAAAGACCAACCACCTCCTTTTTCAGAGTTTTTATTAACACTTAGAACAGAGGAAGACAGACAGTTGGCAAAAGAGATGTTGATGAAAAAACATATTCCACCAGTCAAGCATCGTTTTAATGTGCAAGCTCATACCACCAGTGCATGCTCATGTGGCCATCTGTCAGACTCGGGTGCTATTGAGGATTTGAGGAAGCAAATGCTTAAGCTTCAGAGTCAAATGTCAGCTTTGCTGTCCAAGGACTCCAATTCTGCTCAACCAGGAAATCAGCAGAAAAATCAGAAACCAAAATCTGGCCAAACCAGTAGTAGGCCAAAGCCCTGGTTCTGTTTTAAGTGTGGACAGGATGGTCACATTGCTCCCAACTGTTCCAGTCCACCAAATTCCAGCCTGGTTGAAGACAAACGCCGCCAGCTGAAAAACAAACAGCAGTCCTGGGAGAAAATTAAACCATCAAAACTAGAAGCAGTTCTTACTGAGGGACAAGTGGGAGCTGCAACTAGTGAATGTCCCCACACCAAAGACTCACCTTCCTATCTTCCATTACCTAAAGGATTAGTGGGCACAAGAAGTACTGGTGAGGTGAAGATTAAAGGAATACATTTTCATTGCCTCTTTGATACAGGTTCTCAAGTCACCACAATTACACATTCCTTCTATAATACCCATCTATCAGATCATAAAATAAAACCATTAAATGATCTCTTGGAGATAGAAGGTGCAAATGGTCAGATGGTGCCTTATATTGGATATGTGGAACTCTGTTTGACATTTCCCTCTGAGTTTACAGGAGAAGAGCTGGACATCTCGGGATCTTGTTCACGAATGAGGGAAAACTGGAGCGTGAGATCGATAGGCGGATAGGTGCAGCGTCCGCAGTGAAGCGGGCGCTGTACCGGTCTGTCGTGGTGAAGAGAGAGCTGAGTCAAAAGGCAAAGCTCTCAATTTACCGATCGATCTACGTTCCCACCCTCATCTATGGTCATGAGCTTTGGGTTATGACCGAAAGAACAAGATCTCGGATACAAGCGGCTGAAATGAGTTTTCTCCGCAGGGTGGCTGGACTCTCCCTTAGAGATAGGGTGAGAAGCTCAGTCATCCGGGAGGGACTCGGAGTAGAGCCGCTGCTTCTCCACATCGAGAGGAGCCAGTTGAGGTGGCTCGGGCATCTGGTTAGGATGCCTCCTGGACGCCTCCCTGGTGAGGTGTTCCGGGCATGTCCCACCGGGAGGAGACCCAGAGGAAGACCCAGGACGCGCTGGAGGGACTATGTTTCTCGGCTGGCCTGGGAACGCCTTGGGATTCCCCCGGAGGAGCTGCTCCAAGTGGCTGGGGAGAGGGAAGTCTGGGCCTCCCTACTTAGGCTGCTACCCCCGCGACCCGACCCCGGATAAGCGGAAGAAGATGGATGGATGGATGGAGCTGGACATAAACACCTTGGCCTTGGTTGTTCCAGACCTGCGATCATCACAACCTTCTGTTCTGATTGGCACTAACACTTTGGATGTTGTGTATAATCAATGCTGTCATTCACAGTCTGAGTTCCATCCTGTGCCTTTTGGATATAGAGCAGTGCATAAAATTTTAGAAATAAGGCATAAGCTGACAACTGATGACTATCATGGCATTTTAAAAGTGCAGTCATCCATCCCGCAGGTTGTTCCTGCTCAACAGACTGCTGTGTTGGAGGCTCTTCTCATATGTCCATTACTGCAAGGAGAAAAGGAAGTAATTATTCAGCATCCAACCTCATTCTCCCTACCTGGTGGTTTGATAGTAAAATCCATCCTTATTGATCTACCTCCTGTATAGCCTGCTTCATTGCCAGTGGTGATCACTAATGAATCTGATCATGACATTGTGATTCCAGCCAGAACAGCCATAGCTGAAGTCAGTACCATCCAGACTGTTCTTCACAAAGAGCAGAGTGTGCATCAACCTTCCCAGAGCACAGAGCCAAAGCCAACCAAGTTGAACTACAACTTTGGAGATTCACCGCTCTCAACTGAATGGAAGCAACGTATGACAACCATGCTCAATAGTATGTCAGACGTTTTTTCCAAGCATGATCTTGATTTTGGTCGTGTAGATCAGATTAAGCATGAGATCAAGTTGTCTGATCCCACTGCTTTTAAACAGCGACCAAGACCTATCCACCCCCAAGATGTGGATGCTGTACGTAAACACATTCAAGAACTGTTTGCTGTCTGGTGTTATACGTGAATCCAATTCACCCGTTGCTTCTCCCATAGTTGTAGTGCGGAAGAAAAATGGTGCAGTACGGCTCTTTATTGATTACAGGAAGTTGAACACACAGACCATCAGAGATACATATGCTTTGCCAAAGCTGGAGGACAAATTTTCAGCCCTGTCTGGCTCTACATGGTTCTCCAAATTGGATTTAAAATCTGGTTACTACCAGATTGAGATGAATGAGACGGACAAGAATAAAACTGCATTCGTCTGTCCACTTGGATTTTATGAATTTAACCGAATGCCTCAAGGAGTAACTAATGCCCCTAGCATCTTCCAACGTCTTATGGAGCGGTGCATGGGAGACATGAATTTAAAAGAAGTGCTTGTTTTCATTGATGACTTAATAGTGTTTGCACCAACTCTAGAGGAGCATGAACTCCAGCTGAAGAAAGTTCTGCAACTCCTGAGAGAATTCGGGTTGAAGTTGTCCGTTGAAAAGTGTGTTTTCTTCCAGACATCTGTTCGCTACCTGGGACTTGTAGTTTCAAGTGATGGAGTGGAGACCGATCCAGACAAGATTTCCACATTAACATCTTGGCCGGTTCCTCAGAATCTTAAAGAGCTCAGATCATTCCTTGGTTTTACAGGGTATTATCGCCGGTTTGTGGAAAGGTTCTCATCAGTGGTAAAACCACTTAATGAGTTAACAGCTGGATATCCACCCTGTCAGAAAAAATCAAAACGGATGAAGTTGCAATATTACCTTGACCCCAAAGAACCCTTTGCTGCACGCTGGACAACTGCCTGCCAGCAGGCATTTGAAGAGGTTATCCAGAAGTTGAGTACTGCACAAGTTCTTGCATTTGCAGACCCAGGTAAACCTTACATCTTACACACTGATGCTAGCTCTACTGGTCTTGGTGCAGTTTTGTACCAAGAACATGATGGAAGGAGCAGGGTGATTGCATATGCCAGCAGAGGTCTGTCCCGCAGTGAAAGTTGCTATCCTGCCCATAAACTTGAGTTTAAATGGGCAGTTACAGAAAAATTCTATGACTACCTGTGTGGATCCGATTTCACGGTGGTTACAGATAGTAACCCACAGACATATCTGCTAACTTCAGCTAAATTGGATGCTACAAGCTATAGGTGGCTTGCAGCTCTTTCTACTTTTTTTTTAAGATCAATTATCGGGCTGGCAGGTTAAATGCAGATGCTGATAGTCTCTCTCGGCAACCTCATGCTGAACAGGTGGCTGATCCTTTATCTCTGAAAGAGAAAGAAAGAATATTGAAGTTTACTGAACAACATCTGGAACATCCATCCTGCATCTCCATTGACCAGCACTCAGTTCAAGCAATATGTGATAGGCAACTGGTGTACAGCTCACCCAACCTGGACCAGGTTACTGCTCTTGTGCAAACTCTCTCCATTAACACTGACAGTTTACCCGACAGTTTTGTTAATGATCTGCAGTTCGCTTCACCTGTTGTGCCATCTTTTTCTGAAGGTGAAATTGCTGACAAACAACGAGCCGATCCAGTCATTCAGCACATCATCGCTCAGTTGGAACGAGGGGAAAACCCACCGCCAACTCTGAGGGAACAGCTCCCCGACCTGCCATTACTCCTGCGAGAGCTTACACGTCTGGAGCTCCATAATAATGTTCTTGTCAGGAGACGTAATATTGGAGGTGAGCTTACTTACCAACTTGTACTTCCAGAGGAATGGCGGGCTGAGGTCCTCAACCAGCTTCATGACCAGATGGGACATTTAGGTACAGAGAGGACTCTGGACCTTGTCCGATCACGGTTCTTCTGGCCACGTATGGCAGTTGATGTCTGTAACAAACTCAAGAACTGTGAGAGATGCATCCGAAGAAAAGCACAACCTGAGAAAGCAGCACCCCTTGTTAACATCAAAACTTCAAGACCACTCGAACTTGTCTGCATGGACTTTCTTTCAATAGAACCTGACCGAAGCAACAAAAATATTCTGGTGATAACTGATCATTTCACAAAATATGCTGTTGCAGTGCCAACCCCAAACCAAAGAGCTAAAACTGTAGCAAAAACCCTGTGGGAGAATTACCTTGTCCATTATGGAATACCAGAGCGTCTCCATAGCGATCAAGGGACTGATTTTGAATCTCACACTATCAAGGAGCTCTGTCAGATCACAGGAATCAAAAAGATCAGGACCACACCTTACCATCCCCGTGGCAATCCTGTGGAGCGATTCAACCGAACACTTTTAAACATGTTGGGTACGCTGAAAGAAGAAGATAAAGTTCACTGGAAAGACTTTGTGAAACCGTTGGTACACGCTTACAACTGTACCCGAAATGATGTCACTGGATACTCTCCATACGAATTGATGTTTGGTCGGCAACCCCGTCTTCCTGTTGACTTAGCTTTTGGACTGCCTGTGTCTGAGAAAACTTCTACATCTCATTCACAATATGTTGAAAAGCTTAAGTCGCACCTCAAAGAAAGCTACAAGATTGCAACGGAAAACTCTGAAAAAGTCATGTTGAAAAACAAACTCAGATTTGACAAGCAAGTTACAGCTGCAGAGCTCTCAGTTGGAGATAGAGTTCTGGTTAGAAATGTCAAACTACGAGGCAAGCACAAACTCGCAGACCAGTGGGAGTCGGATGTGTATATTATTCAGAAGAAAGCCTCTTCCAGTATACACAGTTAAACCAGAAGGCAAAGATCGTCCCATCAGAACCCTCCACCATGACCTGCTGTTGCCTTGTGGCTACTTGTCTCCAGCCTCCAAACTTTTTTTTTTCTTCTTTTTTTTTATTCATAGAAAAAACAAGTACAAAATAAACTTATAATGTCAAACATGGCTCGAGACTTAAGGCATGCATAGCACAACAGAGAATAAATGCACATAAACAAAAACAAAAATGTGTCTTGGGCAGCTTACAACAGAAATTCGTTACAGATTGTTTTAGTTTTTAAAGCTTTAGCATTAGTACAATATTTTAAAGTAGATAAGTAAGAAGAAATATAATTAGAAAACACTATAAATCTAGGTTTTAGCAAGGAGAATTTACAGCTGTGGATGTAAAATTTGGCTAATACTGTAGTAGTATTAAATTTACAACGAAAACTTTCTCACTTGAAAGATCCAGCCTCCAAACCAGAACAAATGAAACCAACAACTGGGACTGCACCAGTGACTTCAGAAAATATAGATCTTCCAGATGCTGAAAATGAAGAACTATTCTTACCTGATTTACCTGATTACTCCAGCTTTTATCTCACCAGAATTACAACTGAGGTTGACTTACCTGCTCTTGCATCTACTGTCGCTCCTATGCCTGTGGATCCGCCTGGCCAGCACTCACAGAGCTCTATGGAAGGAACTGTTGGTGAGGAACAGGAAATGGAGTCTGGACCTGAACCCACTGCTGAACTGGACATGGAACAAACAGCTGAAGATGAACCAGATTCTGCCAACTCGGATCCTATCGAGGAAAATCCCTCCTCTCAATCAGGACCTCTCTCTCCTCACCCGGAATCTGCATCTTCTCCAGAACAAACCAGCATGTTAAGTGATGTTGCTGCTTTGAACCTCTCCAGTCCAGATCCTGAACCATCTGTCCGTTGCTTGACTCAAATACGTCAGCAACCATCTCGTCTGCAGTATTCAAAACTTGGGCATCCGCTTCTACAAAGCATCCAGTCCCTGTTTCAAGGACTCAGCACAGCCCTTACATCTGCTTTGGAACTGAATGAGCCCTCTGTGATCTCTAACTCATGTGACAATGTGGTGTGTCACCAGCCGCTTGCATGTACGAGGACGCACATGAGTTTAGGGGGGGAACCTGTAACCCTCAATTAGTCAAGTCTTTTATTTTGGTGGGCCCACTTCCTGTGTTGCCCCAAACTCTGCCAACTTATTTAAAGCCCCGCCTCCTCCAGTGCACTGTTGAACTGCATCACCTGTTCACTGTGATTGTGGCTTGCTGTTTGGAGTCTTCATGGCAAAGTCATACAAATCTTTGCATCCACTGATTTGATTTATTGGTGAGTTTGTCATCTGAAAGCACTGTTTTAGCATGAAATATCTGCTTGATTGCTTATTGGAGCGTTGTTTTATTAGAATTGTTGGCGTTCGTTACCTGGATCATCACCAGGATTGCAACAGCTGATTATGGTTTAGTATGCTCCACTCTTCCAGAAGGTAACCTGATTTCTGATTTTGTGTGAGCTCTGACACTTTTGCATGGACATGATCAAAATAGAATGTAGCTACATTTAAGTTGATACTACGCAGTATATTTAATTATTTCTTTTACTCACTCTGCTTGAGTATTTGACTATTTATTTTGTTTTCTTGATTGATATTTTGAAAGTGCACTTTGATTCAACTTTTCAATTTTAACCTTAACTTGATTAGTTGAAATATGATTGATGTTCTTTAGTTTTTACTTTATTTAAATTATGGTTAACTTTACCTGATTGAAATGTTTGATTAGTTTAATCATTAGGAATTTAATAATTGTAATTGCATTTAATATTAATTTTTATATGCTCTGTACCTGATTGTTTTTTGATAAAATACTTAATGGGTTTTTTGACCTTCGGGTCGGGTTTTTTTTCCTCCATTGTTTTCTCTTCCTTGATGGATCAGATCCTCTTTGGATCTAAGGATGACGAGCTAGGAAAAGGACCAAAACTTTATGAACTTGGAATTTGATTCATTCAGAGGACATTTGTGTCTCTGTGCATTTGTAATTGTCTGTTGTTTTTTTGCTTTTAAATCACTAATATATACACCTAAACTAAAACCATTGTCTCCTGTCCTCATTCCCACCTTAGGCTCCTTAAAAGAACATCTTCTGATGCTGCACTTGTAGCCGCAGTTGGCTGCATAGCCCATAAATGTTACAAACACATGATAGGACTCTAGTTGTTCAACATTTGATGGACTCTAGCTGTTCAAGATCTGACAAGACTCTAACTGTTCAACATGTGATAGGACCCTAGCTGTTTAGCATTTGATAGGACCCTAGCTGTTCAACATCAGGACTCTAGCTGTTCAACATCTGATAGGACTCCAATTGTTCAACATCATTATTCTAGCTGTTCAACATCTGATGGACTTTGGATGTTAAACATATGATAGGACTCTTGCTGTCCAACATTTAATAGGACTCTAGCTGTTCAACATCTGACAGACTATAGTTTTTCAACATCTGACAGACTGTAGTTTTTCAACATCTGACAGGACTCTCTTCAGCATCTGACAGGACTCTAGCTGTTCAACATCTGATAGGACTTAAGCTGTTCAACGTCTGATAGGACTCTAGCTGTACAACATCTGACAGGACTCTAGCTGTTAAACATCTGACAGGACTCTAGCTGTTCAACATCTGATAGGACTCTAGATGTTCAACATCTGAAAGGACTCTAGCTGTTCAACATCTGACAGGACTTTATCTGTTCAACATCTGTCTGGTGGTAAAACCTTCAGAAAGATGTAAAGGAGTTTTTTTCAGCCTGCCCTACCTGCGCTTGAAACAAACACAACAAACAATATACTGGTCCGCTGGTCTCCTCCTACTACTCTCCACCCCCAATCGTCCTTGGCCCCACATCGCCTTGGATTTCATCACAGGTCTCCCAGTATCCAACGGTAACACTGTCATCTGCACCATTGTTGATCATTTTTCCAAATCTGCACATTTCATACCTCTTCCTAAACTGCCGTCTGCTCTCGAGACTGCACAGGTCGTCACGGAACATGTTTTCTGCCTCCATGGCATCCCGCAGGACAATGTATCTGATCGAGGCCCACAGTTCGTCTCCCATGTCTGGAAGAGGTTCTGTGAAGCGCTGGGGGCCAATGTTAGCCTCACCTTGGGTTACCACCCGCAAACCAATGGACAGACGGAGAGACGCAACCAAGATCTGGAGACCATCCTGAGGTGTGTGATCGACTCCAACCCGTCTTCCTGGAGCCAGCATCTTCCGTGGATCAAATACGCCCCAAACTCCCAGACCTTGGCAGCCACTGGACGATCTCCATTCGAGGTGGCCATGAGATTCTCCCCTACTCATTTTCTTTCACAGGAGGCTGATGTGGGCGTTCCCTCAATCCACCTTCACATCAAGCGCTGTCGTCGGTTTTGGCGACAGACAAGAACGGCTCTGGCCAGGTCTTCCGAGCAAAATAAACAGTTTGCGGCCACACACCGCTCCGAAGCTCCTAAATGCAAGGTAGGCCAAAAAGTTTGGCTCTCAACTAGGGACATCAATTTAAAGGACACCCCTAGGAAACTCTCACCTAGGTTCATAGGTCCTTTCCCTATAGTGAAAGAGGTTAACAGGTCGGCGGTGAGACTCCAACTCCCATCGTCAATGAGGATACACCCGACCTTCCATGTATCCCATGTCAAGCCCTTTACCACCAGCTCTCTTCAGCCCCCAACTAGACTCCCTCCTCCCCCCAGATGATTGACAACGCACCTACATTCACCTTCAGATGTCTCCTGGATGTGAGATGCAGGGGGTCGGGCATTCAATATTTAGTGGATTGGGAGGGTTATGGTCCTACGGAACGTTCCTGGGTCCCTAGGTCTTGCGTCCTCGACCCAGGACTCATCACCTCTTTTTTCAAGGCTCACCCCGAAAAAAGACTTGGATTGCTGAGAGACAAGCCTTGGGGAGGGGAGGGGGCACTGTAGGATTCCTGGGTTTCTGTCTGTTTGTCACTTTCCTTCTACAGCCAATCACTCAACTCATCACACCTACTGCTGCTCTGAAGAGGACTGCTGACTCACCTACTTGGGCAGCTGCCAGACACCTCTTCAGTGCTCGGACATCTTCTTCCATTCAGACCTTCCACGGCCTGACTCCACTGGTCTTCTCCAAGACTTTCAACATCCACGGGTCTCTACCTCTGTGGATTATTCGATTTCCTATCACCATCTTCTTCATCAATTCCGTCTGGGTCAACCTGCACCTCTCTCCAACGGGATCTTCTCCATCAACTTTTTGCAATCCCAGGAATTCCCCTTCAACTATCCTCCAACCATCTCCTGCAAAACAAAAAGTAAGAATTTCAATTCTTCTACTCAAGACTCAAACTCATCATATTACCTACGGATATATACTCACCAACTCTCACCGCTTCCTTTTCAGCTGCTCGAGTACTTTTATCTGCACCTGTAAATAAACATCACTTAACTTTTATCCTTCCTCGTGTCCTTACTTCCTTGGTCTGCTATTTGGGGTTCGACGTTAATAATGAATTCAATTTATAACACACTTTTCATTAATGAAAATCCTCAAGTGCTACAAAGTGCAACAGAATTAAATGTCAATAAAACAAGTAAAATCAATAACAGTATCAACTAAGATCAAAAGTAGAATCATGAGGAGGTAGAGTATGCTCGGTTGAAAAGAAAGGTCTTCAAGCCGCTCTTAAAGTCAACCACAGACTGTGGGGCTCTCAGACAGTCAGGAAGAGAGTTCCACAGGCGGGGGCAGCCACACTGAAAGCCCGGTCTCCCATGGTCCTTAATTTGGTTCTCGGAATGTGAAGGAGATTACTGTTCTGTGACCGCAGCGACCGGGTGGATGAGTATGGAATAAGAATATCCTTCAGATAATCTGGTGAAGCTCCATTGATGTGTAATGAGAGCAGTTTTGTACTGAATTCTGTAGGCGACAGGAAGCCAATGAAGGTTATGGAGAATGGGCGTAATATGTTCAAATTTACGAACTCTCAACAAGATCCTTGCTGCACTGTTTTGAATATATTGAAGTTTCTGAAGGTTTTTGCCAGGGATTCCAATAAACAGGGAGTTGCAGTAGTCGAGCCTGGAGGAGACAAAAGCATGGACGAGCTTCTCAGCATCGGAAAAAGTTAGGGATGGGCGAAGTCTGGAGATGTTTCGAAGATGGAAGAAGCAAGTTTTAAACAGAAGCTTAATGTGATTTTCAAATGTAAGATTGGAGTCCATTTTTATTCCAAGATTAGTAACAGAGGTGGAGAGGGGGATGTCTTGTCCAGAAAAGGAAAGTGTTGTTATAGGAGATGTTTGTACCTGGTGAGGGGTGCCAATCAGTATGGCCTCAGTCTTGGAGCAGTTTAATTGAAGAAAGTTCTGATTCATCCATGCCCTAATTGCCTCCAGGCAGGCAGAGAGGGCAGTGAGTGAAGATGGAGATGACAAGGTGGAAGATGAGGATGCTCCAGTCCTGATGTAAAGCTGTGTATCGTCGGCATAACAGTGAAAAGAAATGTTGAACTGATTAATAATTTGACCTAAAGGCAGCATGTAAAGGGAAAACAGCAGGGGCCCCAGAACCGACCCCTGAGGGACACCACAGGAGACACAAACTGTCTGGGACGTGGCGTTGCCAAGACTAACACATTCCAGCCTATTGGAGAGGAAAGATTTGAACCAGTCCAGGACTGTGTCGCAGAGACCGACCTCCACATGAAGACGGTGGAGGAGGACACTATGGTCCACAGTGTCGAAGGCTGCAGTGAGGTCAAGGAGGACAAGGATGGAGGGAGAGCCAGTGTCAGCAGCCAAGAGGACATCATTGGTAACCCTCCACTGCACTAAAACCATAGATATACGGTAAGAGCTGATGTCGTATATCTCCGTATCCTTCACATATACTTATACTTATATTTCCGGATATTCCCGGAAATGGACCGCAATGATCCTTTAAAAATCCCAAAATCCCAAAATCCGGATACTTATCTTTGGCAGACCCTTGACAAATAACAGCCACATTTATTTTGGATCTGCCGAAGATAAGTATCCAGATTTTGGGATTTTTTAAGGATCATTGCGGGCCATTTCCGGGAATATCCGAACACAGATCTTTCCGTATATCTATGGTTTTAGTGCAGTGCTCAGCAATGTAGTCTCTGTACTGTGAGCTGCCCTGAATCCAGACTGGAACTTCTCATACAGAGAGTGTTGCTGTAGGTGGTCCTGCAGCTGAGCAGCAACAGCTTTTTCCAGCACTTTAGACAGAAAAGGGAGGTGTGAAATTGGGCGGTAATTAGAAAAAATGTCGGGATCCAAATTAGATTTTTTCAGAAGAGGCCTAATGATGGCAGTTTTTAGAGGCAGTGGAACATGACCAGATTGTAGAGACTGATTTATTATTTGAGTGATTAGTGGGCCTATTGCAGAGTGATTGGTTTTTATGAGAGACGAGGGGAAAGGATCCAGGGCGCAGGATGAAGGCTTCATTTTCTTGATGATGGCCTCCACCTCACTCTGAACAACTTTGTCAAAGCTGTTTAGGGTCCCAGAATGCAGACGGGTAGGTGGCACACTGAGAACAGGGAGGTTGTGGAGCTGAGATCTGATAGTGTCAACTTTGGTTTTAAAAGACGAAAGGAACAGGTTGCATTTTTGAGCAGAGTCCTCAAGAGTTTGTTTAATGGAATTTCAGGGGTGTCAGAGTCAAATACACCAAGGGCCAAAAAATAATAATTGCTACAAGCCAAGGGTCGGACTGGTTCAATGTTCATATTGAAATGATTTCACATAGCCTATTGAACCAAGACCTAACAGTCTGTCTATTATTTAAAGATTAAATTAATAAAATAATATTTTCTTATGGATCTGTCAGTAATTTCAAGTGAAAACATTTTTTAACAGGCAAACAGCAAAAAATTAAATTGCTTAATATATATATATATATATGAAGGAAACATGAGGGAGACCATATACAGGGAACCCCCGACCTACGACTCCATTGACCTGCGAACCACGGGACCTACGAACGAGCCAAAGTTGAAGAATGCCATCGACGTACGGCGAAAAGTTCGTGACCTACGAACGAACCAAGCTAAAATATATAATCGAGCTACGGCAGACTGGATGCACGACCTACGAACGAGCCCCATTACAAGTATATAATCGAGCTACGGCGTAACTGCGTCACATATGGCAATCGGCGAGGTGGGGGAGGGGATTGCCTTTGGCTGTTGCTTGTTGGGCATGGGCGTGACACTGCGCATGACAGTGGAAAAGTACCGCCAGCGAGAGGGGGGGGCTGGGCTTCTGGCGGATGTACACACAGCCGCAGTGCACCTGGCGGCGGAGGGATCCGAACAGTTAAAGCGGTAACTATTTAAAGGGCTGCGGCCATTTTGTCCCTCGTGGGTTAGTTACGGTGATTGATGAGAAGAGACATACGAACGAGAACGAAGAAGAACAATGACAACGAGAGAAAACGAACAACGTACAAACGTACAAACAGGTACAGTAATAAATGTTAATTTACAGTAGCAGTTTTAGACTAAAGCGAACGTTAGCATTCATTTTAAATTTTGCTCCTTAGGAATTAGCACGTTAGCTAATTTTTGACGCTACTATATTTTTCGACGGGTCATCGAACGGGCAGGTACGGTCCAGTACTAAATGTACTCAAAGAAATATTTTTAGACGAAAGCAAACGTTTGCATTGATTTATGAACGTTAGCATTAATTTTAATTTTTGCTCCTTAGGAGTTAGCACGTTAGCTCGTACGAAGAATGGCTCCGAAGAGACCTGGAAAGTCCGCGGCCGCGGCAGAGGGGAAAAAACCTCGCAGAACAATCACGCTGGAGACGAAGGCAAAAATAATAAAAATGTCTGATCAGGGCATGACACCATCTAAAATAGGAGAGAGGCTAGATTTACCGAGGTCGACTGTGGGGACGATAGTGGCGGACAAAGAGCGCATTTTGCAGCAAGTGCGTGCTTCAGCCCCCATGAAGTCCACCATCATTACAAAACAGAGGACGGGTAGAATAGTAGAGATGGAACGGTTGCTTGTGCTATGGCTGGAGGACAACACGCAACGCCGAATACCAGTTGGCATGTCTGTGATTTGCGAGAAGGCGAGGAGGATCTATCACAGGCTGCTAGAACTAGGGACGAGTGGGGGAGGTGCAGGGGAGCAGGGGGTGCGGGGGGCAGGGGGCTGCACAGAGTGATCAGGGTGAAGGGACGTCCTCCCAGAGCGATCCGGGTGAAGGGACGTCTTCCCAGAGCGCAGGAGGAGGGACTTCAAGCGCAGGAGGAGGGACTTCAAGCAGCACATCAGGGGAGTTGGATGGACCAGAGACCTTCACTGCATCTAAAGGATGGTTTGATCGTTTCAGGAAAAGAAACAACTTCCACAACATCAGAGTGCAGGGTGAGCATTTAATTTCTCATTTTTATTTTTTAATAATGCAGGTACAGTACAGGTAGTCCACGACTTACGATTGTTTTTTACATTTTTTTCCCTTTTATTACAGTGTTACAACAGCTTAACCGTGTCATTTTGTGTGCATTTAGGTGAGGCAGCAAGCGCTGACCACGAGGCAGCTGAGGCATTCCCAGCAGAACTGGCTCAGATCATCAGGGACGGTGGGTACACTGCCCAGCAGGTGTTCAACGTCGATGAGACAGGGCTGTTCTGGAAGCGTTTGCCAGACAGGACCTACATCAGTAGGGAAGAACGAACCGCACCCGGCCACAAGGTCGGCAAGGAGCGTTTGACCTTGCTGGTGGGGGGCAATGCTTCGGGTGATTGCAAACTCAAGCCGTTGTTGGTGTACCAATTTAATAAACCCAGGCCCTTCAAAAATGTTGATAAATCTACACTTCCTGTTTATTGGGCGTCTAATAAAAAGGCTTGGGTGACGCTGGAAGTTTTTAAAAATTGGTTCACCAACAACTTTGTGCCAGAAGTGAAGCGTTTTTGCAATGACCAGAACATTGCCTTTAAAGTCCTGCTGGTCTTGGACAACGCTCCAGGACACCCCCCTGCTCTCACCGAGTTGGACAGGCATGTGAAGGTGGTGTACCTGCCTCCCAATACCACCTCTTTGATCCAGCCAATGGACCAGGGGGTTATTAGTACGTTTAAGGCGTACTACCTGCAGCGAGTCATCCGTGCCGCTTTGGAGGCAACGGAGAACTCTCAGACCCTCACGCTGAAAGACTTCTGGCGTAAGTACAACATCCTCGATGCTGTGCACAACATTGGCCACTCCTGGCATCGTGTTACTGGACAGAACATGTGCGGAGTCTGGAAGAAGCTCTGTCCAGAGCTTGTTCAGGGGGTACACGATTCCCAGGAGGTGGACCGTGTAATCGAGGATGTTGTGAGGATGGGCAGGTCACTGGAGCTCGAAATGGACCAGGACGATATCCAACACCTGCTGGGTGCATCAGGAGAGGACCTGTCCCCAGACGACCTGATTCAGCTCGACAGGCACGTCCCGGATGAGGAAGTGGAGGTGGAGGAGGAGGTGGAGGTCATTCCTCCGACCTTCACCAGGCAGGAGATGGTGCTGGGCTTTCAGGAACTCCACAGCTTCCTGGCGAGGATGGAGAAGCAGGACTCCGACTGTGAGAGGTTCGCCAAGGTCCGTCGGGGTGTCCTCAATGAAGTTGCGTGTTATCAGCAGATCCTGGATGACAAAAAGCTTGAAAAGGTGCAGAGCAGCATGCTGCAATATTTTACAAAGGTCACAGCACCGCCTCCAGGATCTGCTGGTGCACCAGCTGAAAGGCCATCCAGTCCTCCTGCAGCAAGCCAGGAGGAGGCCTTGGACATCCCACCAGCTGAAAGGCCATCCAGTCCTCCTGCAGAAAGCCAGGAGGAAGCCATGGACAGCCCACCCTCTCCCCAGTGAAAGACGCCCAACAACCGCCCCCCCCCCCCTGCTCCCTCCCTCCAGGTACAGTACGTACTGTAATGAAATGTTATTTTTTGGAGTTGTCATGTTACACACATTAATTTAATCTGTTACTGTCTCTGCTTATGTTCACAGCCTACTACACCTTCCTCCTCCCCCTCCTCTCCACCAACTCCACCGTCCCATCACTGACCTGCCCACCCTCACATTCCAGCACAGCAACGTCAGAAAGGTACAGCAAAGACATGTTAATTTCTTATAATTTATTATTTTTGTTTTAACTTACATCTACACCTACTGTAATCATCACCTCTCTCTCGACAGCCTCCAAAGCGGCACGTCCCCCTGGTCCATCCACACATCTGCTACGCACCACACCACACACGTAAGGAGAAGTTGTTGTTGTCTGTGTTGTTGTTGTTGTTATCAGCAGGTGTTCACGTCTGTGTGTGTGTTTGTGTTTCAACAGCTCCACTTGCTGTTTCGCCTCATGGAACAGCGTCAGGTACCACGTACCGTCCTCCAGCCTGCTCTGCCTCCAGCCTCCTGCCTGTCCTCCAGCCTCCTCCCTGTCCTCATGCTCCACACATGCACCACACACGTAAGGAGAAGTTGTTGTTGTCTGTGTTGTTGTTGTTGTTATCAGCAGGTGTTCACGTCTGTGTGTGTGTTTGTGTTTCAACAGCTCCACTTGCTGTTTCGCCTCATGGAACAGCGTCAGGTACCACGTACCGTCCTCCAGCCTGCTCTGCCTCCAGCCTCCTGCCTGTCCTCCAGCCTCCTCCCTGTCCTCATGCTCCACACATGCACCACACACGTAAGGAGAAGTTGTTGTTGTCTGTGTTGTTGTTGTTGTTATCAGCAGGTGTTCACGTCTGTGTGTGTGTTTGTGTTTCAACAGCTCCACTTGCTGTTTCGCCTCATGGAACAGTGTCAGGTACCACGTACCGTCCTCCAGCCTGCTCTGCCTCCAGCCTGTCCTCCTGCCTCCAGCCTGTCGTCCAGCCTCCAGCCTGTCCTCCACACATGCACCACACAGGTAAGGAGAAGTTGTTGTTGTCTGTGTTGTTGTTCTCTGCAGGTGCTGACGTCTGTGTGTGGTTGTGTTCCAACAGTTCATCCGCGTGTAGCTCCACCTCATGGATGAGCCGCTGGTGCTGCCTGTCCTCCAGCCTGCCTCTGGTGTCCTGCATGTTGCCTCCATCCATCACCTTTGTGTCGTTCTGCCTAAATGACTGCTGCCAAAAACCAAAAAAACTTCATGTGATGCACAGACCTGCTCACATCAGGACCACAGACCTGAACTGACACCTGCCTGAACTAACAGCTGGCCTAAAATGCTCCCAACATTCATTGTTGAGCAATGGCTAAGCAGTTCCATCAGATGCAGGTTTGATCATGAGAAAAACATCTGTCTACCTACACTTCAGTCAAAGTAAGGCAATTTTGTTTCATTTTTCTGCTGCTTCTAGCTTTTTCTGAGTTCATGGACTTCTTTCTCATGCACATGGACACTCATCAACGCACTGGTTTCAAAAACATGATGGTTGCAACATGCTTCTGATAGATGTGATGCTGCTGATGGATTTATGGATTCATGTGTGATTGTTGACATCATTTTGCTGATGTCAGTTCCTGCTGATTTGCTGCTCTGATGTTAAAAGCTGCACTTTGAGAAGTGTTCATGTGTGATTGTTGACATCATTTTGCTGATGTCAGTTCCTGCTGATTTGCTGCTCTGATGTTAAAAGCTGCACTTTGAGAAGTGTTCATGTGTGATTGTTGACATCATTTTGCTGATGTCAGTTCCTGCTGATTTGCTGCTCTGATGTTAAAAGCTGCACTTTGAGAAGTGTTCATGTGTGATTGTTGACATCATTTTGCTGATGGGAGTCCCTGATTTGCTGCTGCTCTGATGTTAAAAGCTGCACTTTGAGAAGTGTTCTTGTGTGATTGTTGACATCATTTTGCTGATGGGAGTCCCTGATTTGCTGCTGTTGTGATGTTAAAAGCTGCACTTTGAGAAGTGTTCATGTGTGATTGTTGACATCATTTTGCTGATGTGATTTCCTGCAGTTCTGATGTGAAGTTACTGATGTACAGTTACTGTGTGTGTTTATGGATGAATGTGTGGTGTAATGGTTTAGATAAGTGTTTGTAAATAAAGTTCTGTGCATGTTTATGGCCCAGTATGTCAGTCTCATGCTGTTAAATGTGTGCGCGGTGCACCGTTAGCAGTATTTCCGCGACCTACGAACGAAATAACGACCTACGAACGGGACGCTATTTTCACCCCCTAGCTACGGCAGGATCGAGCTGCGAACGGTTCTTAGGTCCCGAACTCGTTCGTAGGTCGGGGGTTCCCTGTATTGTGTCTTTAAACACATATAGTGTCACCCAGATGTAACTAAAGGATTTTAACAGGGGTCAGTATTAAGCTGACCTCTTTATCCTTAATTAATCTACTTATTCAGATTGAATAGTAATTTCACGGATTCTTTTCTTTTTCAGTTTACCCAATATTTCTGTGATCTTTATGATGGATAAATAAACAAAGCCATTAAGTGACAGAGACGTTAACTTAGTTGGTATGCCAAAGACACTACCATTTATTTAAGATAAATCACTAAATTAACACCATTACACTTGATTGACATGATTTCACTTTCTTTCAATTTAATACGTCAGCACACTTAAATTTAACACAACAGACTTCAATATTGGATGTTAAACATATTTAGTCTGAGGGCTCTTTAGCTTAAATAGTTTCCAGCTTAGATTGAGAGGGAAAAGAATAGGAGGAAGATGGTTTAAAGGAAATTATCGTGAGCATGTTACCAAAGTGACACTTCTCATCCGACTTCTGCTAAAATCCAGGTACGTTTGTAAACAGCTCTTTACCTTTTGACGACAGCCCGGTAAGAGAGAAGACCTTGTAGCTTTTCAGATGCACGGGTCCTTGTGGGAACCAGTACCTCTGAGCAGGTTATTCGTTTACGTTTTCAACGTCTCCTGGGTTCCGCATCGACCATCAGAAAATGCGTCAGCTTCAGGCCTCTGACTTCAAGATAAACTTATTCCAGGAAGGAATAAACAAAGTTTTGAGCTTACGCTCGTTCGAAGTGGACTCATAACAGCATGTTATTTAGTCCTTAGCTGAAGACGAAGGTCGTTAGCTCTTGACCAAACGTACCCCAGCTCTTTGGGAAAGTTCACATCTCTTTGAAGCTCCCAGCAAACTCTGAAGCGTTTCAGCAAAACTTAGAACTTAAAAAGATCATGAGATGAGAGATGAGACTTGTGTCTTTTTCATTGGTCCACGGACCAGTCGAGCAGTTCACTTGTGTTATCACGACCCAAGGTTACAGCCAGCAGCAGAGAGAGATTTGTTTAGGAAAAGACAGAGCAAGCTGGAGCCCTTTTCATGAGAAACAACGGATTAACTGTCTTCTGACTTTCTAAACAAAACCGTCTGGTCTCTCTGACCCGAGACTTCAACTTTAACACAGCAGTGAACACCGTTTAACTCTTACAGAATAACACAGCTTAAAAGCACACATCATGAAAATGACAAAAGTTATTCTTTTGATCACATCAGCCTAAAATCAAAGATAGAAATAGTCTCTTTTGGTGACTATGTTCTCAGATTACAGCTAATGGAATGATTTTGTGGTAAATGTCTTGCTTTACTGAGAGGTCAGTAAAGGTCATCTCTGGAACAGTTCAAAAGTACACAGGTGTATCAAAGTGGACACGGTCATGCCCACTACATCTCCCCCCTTTTGGAAGTCATCGCCAGTCCTTGGGGATGAGGTCCAACACGAAAGGAAACCTTGAACTGTCTCTGATCTTGAAGTAATCCAGCAAGTGGAAGAGAAAAATCAAAAATTATAATCCCATAAAGTTTTTGGAAATTCCATACTGTTCGGAGGTAATCCCATTGCGAAAAGCTTTTAATCCTTTGGAAAACAAAGTCTGTTAACTCTTGGAAAACAAAGTCTGTGATCCCTTGGAAAGCAAAGTCTTATAATCCACAGCGGTAATTCCACAGCAGTAATTCCACAACGATTAGTTTTGTTGATTGATCAGCAACAATTGTTTTCATAATCAGCATGTAGAGGGAATCCCTCGATTGACGCAGAGGAGGCGACCCTTGGACGAAGGTTGAAGACCAAGCGTTGGAGCTGCAGGTCCCCACATCGAAGGTTGTTGGCTGGTTGGTTTCCAGTCAGTGCCACTCTGGTTCTATGTGTCATGCAATTATGTGGTTTTTTAGGTGGGCTTATGATTGGGATTTTACATTAAGCCTTACCTATATGCACCTGGTATGTAAGCTATCATGGTTTAGATCAGCTACAATTACCAATTAAGGGGTGGATCAATTCTGTAAAATTAGATATAGGGATCTATACCTATAAAATTTTGGAGGGCTTCTGTAACGAAGGCCTCTAATTCCAAACTATTCCTCCATTCATTACTTAGTTTAGGTTAAACTAAAATAGAAAAATGAAATATAGTTTGATCTAAATGTCTGTTGTCTTTTAGACGAACGACGTAGGATTTGGTATTCCTAATAAATTTTGAAGTCTATGGCGAGACTCATCAAAATGAATAGACAATCTAGAATAGAAACGATCGAATCGGTTCAATTTAGAAATTGTGAGACCAGTGTAGTTTATGGTACCTTGAGTAGCTTTAAACTACATTGACTCTTCGACGATTGAGATTTAACAAAACGAACTGTATGTTGGCATAGTTAAATCCATATCATTCATTAACCAATGTTAATACAAAACCTTTTTGGCTGGGAGTGTTCAGAACCAAACAATATCTCAACTAATGACAACAGTAATGACTAAACAACAAGGAAACAACGTTTCACTGCTTCGACACACTCTTGTCGTCAGATTCCAAAGTGCAACACACAAGAAAAACAGGTCTCAACTTTATGACCGAGGTCAAATTAAATCTCGTGGATTTAAACGGTTGTTAAGATTAGTTTTTGTTGTGGGTTTTAGGCTTAGCGTTTCTAAGTTCAAATTGGACAATGCGACTTATAGGGTGGGAAATATGGTAGTTTAAACCTGATTAGTTTATTTACTAACTTGTGTTTGGACGACCTTATTATCCCATGAAGTCGGTGAGTTTGTGAGATCTTTGTCTTTTGTGGAGTCATTGAACGCCTTGTAAGGTTTGATCTGATTTCGATGTACCCATTTAGCAATTGGCTCTTTGCGGCCTTTGCTGATTTTGATTTCGTAGACGACTGAGGACACTTTGTCTGTTATCAGATGAGGTCCAGTCCACCTGGGCATTAGTTTGCGGGCGAGAGTTCCGGTCTCGGACCCTCCTTTCCCGGTTGCTGGGGCGAACGTATAGTACCAGACTCTGTCTCCCACTTGGAGTTCATTGTGAGAGGCCTTTTGGTCGTAGTACGCCTTACGTCCTTCAGCAGATTTTTCCAGGTTTTTCTGGGCGAAAGCAAAAGTGTTTCTGAGGTGTACATTCAAATCTTTCATGTATTGTTGTGTGGTGTAGGCTGTCGCCATGGCGGCGTCGCCTGGTTGGTACAACAGGTGTAGAGGGAGAGTCATTTGTCGACCGGTCATCATCTCGAAGGGAGAGATGCCAGTTGATGTGTGTGGAGTGGCTCTTATGGCCATGAGGACCAGAGGGAGTTTCACGTCCCAGTCCTTGTGGTTTGCAGCCACGTATTTCTTCAAAATACTCACCACAGTTCTGTTTGCTCTCTCTACTTGGCCTGAAGCCTGTGGGTGGTAGCCGACATGAAAGTTGGCCTTGACGCCTAGCGTCTTCCACAGTTCTTTCATCACTTCACCTGTGAAGTGTGTACCTTGGTCTGAGTTCACCCGAAGGGGAAGTCCAAACCTTGAGAATATATGATTCATTAACAACATAGCAGTGGTTTGTGCTGTGTCGTTAGGAGCTGGTAGGCATTCTACCCATTTGGTGAATGCACAGGTTACCGTGAGAAAATATTTATTTCCTCTAGAGCTCTTAGTGAGTGGTCCAACCCAGTCGATCTGGAGGTCAGACCATGGGAATGCAATGCCTCTGCTTTGCAGTGGTGCTCTGTGAAGTGGTCTGGTTGGCTGAAATTGGCCACAGACCACGCACCCTTCAATGTAGTCCTTGACATCCTTTTTCATTCCAGGCCAATAGGCAATTTGTTTTAATGCCGTCAGCGTGGCTTTATCTCCTTTGTGTCCTGCGGACGGGAGATCATGGGCATGAACTAACATCACCCCCCTTTGGTCATGGGGAACCACGAACACAGGTGAGGACGTTGGTCCATGAGCGAAAGTTAGGATGCCTTTGATTAGTTTTAGCTGTTTGCGCAGCTGATAAAGGACTTTAAGGTCTGGATCGGAATCCAGTTCGTCTTTAGACGGAGTGTTTTTGTCTGGATCAGTCAGGTACAGTATCATGGAGTTGATAGCAGGATCCGACTTCTGTAGTTGGATGATGTCTGGGTCAGTCAGTGCGGGTCGTACAGAGACTGCGTTGTCAGCAGGTCTGGCTGCGGCCTGTGCACGTGTGACTGCCATAACCCTGACTGTAGGTTGTATTGACAGAGTCTTGATTAACCAGGAGGGGTCGAAGGACCATAGAGGACCTTCGTCGGCTCCTTCTTTGGCTAAGGAATCTGCAATGTCATTGTAGTACTTGTCATCGCCTGGGACTCTAGAATGTCCTGGAACTTTCTTCCAGTAGATCTGTAAGTCGTGTGATGTCACCAAGTGATCACACGCTATGAAAAGCTCTTTGTGTTTGACCACTTTTCTGTCGCTTGTTAGGAAACCGTTCTGTTTCCACACAGCGAGGTGACAAGCGAAACTCAAACGAGCATAGTTAGAGTCAGTGCAGATGACTAGCGTCTTGATGGAGCGTTCTACTACCATCTGGAGAGCTATTAGGATTCCTGCAATCTCAGCGTACTGAGAAGTCTGAGATCCTAATTTGTAGCTGAAAGTTATCTGCTCTTGGTCTTGGAGGAGGACCCCTCCAACACCTGCTCTGCAGATTTTGTCGCGGAGGAATGAAGATCCATCCACGTACAATGTTGTCATATCTTTGCAGATATTGTCATCAAAGAAGTGGTGATTTGGGTCTTCAGTTACTGGGGGTTTTACCTCAACCGGCGGCTGGGTGGCTGGTACATCTTGTGTACACTTCTGGCAGATTGCCAAGTCCGTCCCCAGATGAGACTTCTTGTTTTGACCATAACGTATGTCTAGGTTAAAACTTTGAAGCGCCATGAGCCACGTTGCAACACGTGAGTTTGTCACCACACCATCTCTGATGCGTTCACTGTTAAGAAAGTCACTGGCTGGTGTTGTGTTTCCACAATGATTTTCTGTCCACCAATGTAGCTGGAGAAATGTTTAACTGCCCACACTGTGGTCAGTAAAGCTTTCTCACAGTCTGAGAATCTCAACTCGGGGCCTGCCATCGTTTTGCTGGCGTAGGCTACTACACGTTTGTCTCTGTCGTGTATCTGGTACAGACCTGCACTTATGCAATGAGCTGAGAAGCCCACTTCCAAGTAAAACTCTTTGTTGTAGTCTGGGTAGACTAAACAAGGGGCTGACTTGATCCTGTTTATAAGAGCGTCCATTGCCTGTTGCTGTTTGTCAGTCCAAACAAATGGTACGTCTTTTTTAAGGAGTTCAGTCAGTGGTTTCGCAAGGTCCGCATAGTTTTCGATGAATTGGTTCGAGTAGTTACACACGCCCAGAAAACTTTGTAGTTCTTTGAGATTGGTGGGGACTTTGAGATTGTCGAGGCCTTGGGTGCGAGTCAGCTGTGGTTGTACTCCGTCTGGACCTACAAGTAGGCCAACGTAGTCCACTTTGGTTCTGCACTAAAACCATAGATATACGGAAGGATCTGTGTTCGGATATTCTCGGAAATGGCCCGCAATGATCCTTAAAAAATCCCAAAATCTGGATACTTATCTTCGGCAGATCCAAAATAAATGTGGCTGTTATTCGTCAAGGGTCTGCCAAAGATAAGTATCCGGATTTTGGGATTTTGGGATCTTTTAAGGATCATTGCGGTCCATTTCCGGGAATATCCAGAAATATAAGTATAAGTATATGTGAAGGATACGGAGATATACGACATCAGATCCTTCCGTATATCTATGGTTTTAGTGCAGGGACCATTGGCATTTTGACAGTGATATCTTAGCACCAGCAGTTGTTAGTTGATTCAGAACGTGGTCGATCTCAGCCAAATGTGAGTCCAATGTCGGCTGCCTCAGAAGGACATCGTCCACGTAGATCAGTGTCCCACGCTCATGGGCGTCTGGACATGCTTTGTTCAAGAAGATGTTGAACTCTGCAGGTGAGTTAGCGTAGCCAAAGGGACACCTGTTAAAGGTGTATTGACGGCCACCAAAAGTGAAAGCTAGTTTGTACTGATCCTCGGCGCGCACAGGGATGGTCCAAAAACCAGAGGCGACGTCGAGGGTCGAGAAGTACTTACCATTGGTGACCTTGGGCAGTTCCTGTTGGAGTTGCGTCATAGGCCATCTGGATAAGGGAACTTGTTTGTTTAGCTTTCGGTAGTCTATAGTGAGTCTCCACTTACCATTTGGTTTTAACACCGGCCATAAAGGCGCAGAGTAAGTGCTGTTACAGTATCGGATGATACCTTTTTCTAACAGGTCATTAATGATTTCTCTGATAGGTTGATGTGCTGCCAGAGGAATCTTGTACTGTCTGACAAATGCAGGGGGAGCATTAGGCGGGGTTGGGATGCTCACTGTGTGGAGCGTGGTCAACCCACAATCCATCGAGTCAGTTGAGAATGATTTCTCATATTTTAGAAGAACTTTGCGAAGTTTGTCCCTTTCTTCATCAGTTTTCAGGGCGTCGGCTTGGGCGACCACCTGGTCAATCTGTGAAGCAACTGAGAGGGGTTCTTGTTCTTTGGGGAGCTCCAGTGAGTCCCCTTCAGTGTCGTAAAACCTGTCAACAGGTAGTGCACTGTAAGTTTGGGGGCATAGACTGTCTCCTTTGTTGAAACCGAACCTGCGGACAGTGTCCTGGTCGGACTCAGTGGGGGAGAAAAGAGCTATGGCCTGTGTTGGTTTCGTGAACAAGACTTGCCCCGTGTGTTGATTTGGGATCAAGTTTTCTGGGAGTCCTCCCAGAAATGGAATGCTTAGCTCAAAATCATGAAAATCAGTAGAGATCAACCATCCTAGCTGTGTGTTTTTTGGGATCAGTACCTCTTCTGTGCTTGTGTTGCACACAGCAACAGTCGTGGTTCTGCAGTCGAGGGTCACTTGGCATGTGGCCTCCATGGACAGTCCTAAGTTGAAAAACATAGGAGATGGTTGAAAGTATGCCTGTTTTGTGCTAATAGCTTGTCCTTTCATGATGTGACACATCACTGGCTTGTTCATAACCTGAGGTGGTACCGCAGTGTTATGGCTGTTAGCAATCTGGCAGACCTCTGGAATGGTCTGTCCAGCCTTAAGGTTCTCTGTGGTTAGCACAGGAGAGTCCTTTGTGGCTGTGTCTAGTGACCACAGTACATTGTTGTTGATGTCCACTCGGACACCTAATCTTACCAAAATGTCGGAGCCTATGTAGGTTGCATGTGGTAAGTTCGGGACCACGAGGAACGGGTGATCCAGTTCTCGTTGGTTCCAGATTAGTTTCAGGTCAATGATCCCTATTGCGGTCATTACCTGTTTATCGTTGGGGTCTAACGAAAAGCGGAAAGCCTTTTTGTTCATATCTAGACCCAACTGTTTTTTAACCAAGGTTCCATAGAAAGCTTGGCTGATCGCTGATTTCTCCGTCCAAGGAGACAGAACAGCATCATCGGTGTGGGATCCTTGGATCTCAACACCTTTGACTACCTGTGGTAGGTAGTGTTCAGTGAGTGCTGACTGTTTCAGCTCGCAGAGGAGGCTCTCTTGTTGGGCCTTTTCTGCCTCACCTGTTGCTGAAGGTTCACTTACCGGGATTGTGCTCTCGTTGGAGGATCCCTTTGTGCCTTCCGCGGTACCTGCTGTTAGACAGTCAGTGTCACCTTGTGTAGGCATATCGATTGGCAGTGGTTGGCTCACTCTGGTCCACATTGTCTGATCGCCATAATCTATAATCGCGTCGAAGCGGTTTATAAAGTCTTGGCCGACCAAAAATGGGAATGAGTCAACGGCGGACACGTGTACCGGGTGGTATAGCGTCATTTCACCAATCTGCATATGAACCATGGCTATAGCTGTTAGGGTTGTTCTCGTCTCTGAGAGTCCCTGCAATACTACAGCACATTCTTTGAGGGGTATTTCCCTGTCAACACCGCTAGCGGCTATCCGTAGCTCCTTCAACAGTGTGGGAGACATAATGGTTATGTCAGCCCCACCATCCAGGAGGGCCTCTTCTGTGAGGACCCCTTCTAAAGTGATTGACAGGTAAGCCTTCTTAGCGGGCCCCTTCCTGATAATGTTACACAGGAACCTATCAGGTTTTTTCCGACGTTTGTTACGTCTACCATTGTCTGTGTGATTTTCATTCACCTGTACTGGTAGTGCAGTCACACATGGGTCTGAGTGATCGGTCTGTGACGAGTCATTGTCTTTGGTGAGTGAGCTTTCCCCCCCTTTTTCTGATGAGGGGCTCTCGGACTCTGTAACAATGATGTCATGGTTACAGTCAACGTCTTGTTGACTGTATGTACCCTGACTGTCAGCATCCTGACCATCAGTAATTTGGTGACTGTCAGCAATCGTGGGATTGCTGTTATTGTTCTGAGTCACTATCAATGATAGTGCTACACATCACTCCAGGTTTGTTTTCCTTGTTTGTTTTTTTCAAACTTTCTAACAACCGACGTATGTTCTCCATCTCTTCTGAGGACAGAGGTTTAGGGCCTTTTTTCTGGAACTTCTGTGGGTTTTTCCTCGCCCCAGACTGTTCAGTTTGAGGTGCAGGAGCTGGCGCATTGCTCGGGGGTCCCCTCTGGGACCACCCTCTTTCATATGAGTCTCCTTGGGACCCATATTTCTTTTTCTTTTGGAATGCCCCCCTTTTTTGATGATGGGGTTCTTCCTCTTGATGCGGCCTGTACCACTTAGGGTCTCTGGACCCCTTTTGGTCTTTGTTCCAGCGGACACCTTCATTTTGCGGTCTGTCAGGTTGGAAATTTTGTTTATTCTCGCCTTCCTTAAAAGAGTGAGCTGGCGCTCTTGCTCCTTCAAGGTCTAGCGTTTGGTATTTGACCTTTTCACCTGGATACACTTCTACGGGTTTCTTGTGTCGCTTGTATGTTTCAAAAACACGTATAGCGCACTCCTTTAATTCACGCATGGTTTTTTCTCTGTAGTCGGCCATGAGGTTGGCCGTTGAACCAATCTCTGAATATAGATTGTTCATAAAGAGAAACTTAAAATCACGTTCATCCTCCATACCTGGCTCATTCCGATCACCAAAAAAGGCTTCGAAAAGTCTGTCATAATATGGGATTGGATGTTCATTCTGCCCCTGAGTGATTTTCAATGCGGCTTGGTAGCCAACGTCTCCCATGCGAGGAGCATATTCTTGCAGTAGAGTTTCGCAGAAAAGTTTGTAATCCTTCAAAATGGCGACTGGTTGACGCGCAATGAAGTGCTGCACTTTCCTGTTTGTGGTGAGTTTGATCAAACTGATTTTATCGTCAACCGTAGCGTTCGGATAGCATGCCAGTTTAAACTCAATGTCTTTCAGATAGGTATCGGTTTCAGTCGAACCATATTGCCCTGGCTCAAAACGTTGAACGAACTGGGAAATTTTATGGAGTCGTTCTATTGGGACAGCGAATTGAGAGCCATTAATAGTGATATACCCACCCGTCTGCGCACCAGGTACACCTGTAGACATGGGGTACGTAGGTACCTGCCATTGGGTTGTCCCAGCAAATGTCTGTTGAGGTGGAGGTGGGGGTGGTGGATCGGGCATGGGCGGGGGCGGTGGAGGAGGGAGTGGGTCATCAGGTATGGGAGGGGGCGGCGGAGGCGGTGGATTCTCAAGGTGTTTACTCATGAGATCCAAACATTTTCTCTCTTCGTCAAAGAGTTTGTTCATTGCTGATGCACGCTCTATTCTACAACTGTTCAGTTGGACCCTTAACCCTTCATTCTCACGTTGTAACATCATGTGCTGCTCTTGTGATTTTCTATAATCATCTTGCAGCCTTGTGTACCGTAGTGATAATGATTCCAGGGTGTCCGTGCATTTGTCCAGCGCGTCCCGTGCCTCCTCACAATCCGCCTGAAGCGACTTGTACTGATGGTAATACTTATCCCTCTCCACCACACATTTTTCCAACTCACCTTGTGATTGGTCAAAATCCCTTTTTAACACTGTGCATTCTTCGTAGAGACTACGCGTTTGTTCAGCGCTGCCCATACTCGACTGTGTTAAACTCTTTACCTCCTGCTGTAAAGTGGCAACCTCCATTTGTGCTGTTAAACATGATGTAGAGACAGCCCGGCGTACAGCAGTTTCAAAGTCTAGCTTGGCCTTTAACAGAAGGCTCAATTTAGCCAAACGTATATCTCTGTCTGCTTTCTTTTCAGCCGTTGTGGTTCCAGCTGTTACAGTTTTTAATGCTCTGTCCACATCTGCTTCCTCCATCAACTGTGTCTCTTCATGGTAATTTGTGAGGGACCCTGTGAGTGAATATAAGGCACGTTCGATCCAATCTGCTTTGGTCGGGTCGTAGCCTCCAGTTGGCACAGGCTGCCCCGTATCAGTGGTGTTAGGGGTCTCACCCTCTGTGCCTGCCATCTTTTATCTGGAATTTCAGTGAAAATCAAAATAAAAGATGCTCTGTATTCGTTATTCTAAACTTTTCACTACAGTATTTGAAATAAACAGGAAAGTTTAAATGTGCACAGGGTAACTGTGGAAGATGATGTGTCAGAGAGAAGGAAGAGAAAGAAAAAAAAATCGAAGTTATCTGGAGTGAAAACTGTACTTTTGTTTGTTATTTTAAATTCTTTTGTATTTAAAAACAAGCAAAAATGTTTGTCTGTACCTCTGTTATTCTAAAAATTTATTTAAAATAAACAGGAGCTATTGTTTGTGTACAGAACAAATTTAAAGCTGGTAATTCACCATAAAAATGCTGACTTTTTTATGATGTTTTTGAGAAAACTCATCTGTCAACGTCTTTTAACCAACAGGGTGCAGCTTCGAGTCTTAATGTTATCACGAGGAGACTGATTTTTCTAATCAGTATTTAACCTTTTAGAGTTAGTTTCTAGTGTGTCCGTGATAAACGCTCGAACCACGTTCTTGTCAGAGACAAATCTATGTTGTTAGACA
>JBBPBX010029338.1:13030-28579 GCA_038048925.1 Garcialebias charrua | reverse complement strand
TTGGGGACCTCTTCGTCGGGACCCTCTGAGACATCGTTGGGGACCTCTTCGTCGGGGACCTCTGAGACGTCGTTGGGGACCTCTTTGTCGGGACCCTCTGAGACGTCGTTGGGGACCTCTTCGTCGGGACCCTCTGAGACGTCGTTGGGGACCTCTTCGTCGGGACCCTCTGAGACGTCGTTGGGGACCTCTTCGTCGGGACCCTCTGAGACGTCGTTGGGGACCTCTTCGTCGGGACCCTCTGAGACGTCGTTGGGGACCTCTTCGTCGGGACCCTCTGAGACGTCGTTGGGGACCTCTTCGTCGGGACCCTCTGAGACGTCGTTAGGGACCTCTTCGTCTTCTTCGTCGCCAGGACCCTCGTTGTCGTCAGGCGGTGAGACCACAGGCGGTGAGTCTGCCGTCGTGACGTCTGCTTCGGTCGACGAGACTGGCGTTAAGACGTCTGCAGCAGCCGAAACGTCGAAGTCTGCAGTAGCCGAAGCATCGAGGTCTGCAACAGCCGAAGCATCGAGGTCTGCAACAGCCAAAGTGTCGAGGTCTGCAGCAGCCAAAGCGTTGAGGTCTGTAGCAACCGAAGCATCGAGGTCTGTAGCAGCCGAAACATCGAGGTCTGCAACAGCCGAAGCGTGGAAGTCTGCAGCAGCTGAAGCGTCGAGGTCTGCAGCAGCCGAAGCGTGGAGGTCTGCAACAGCCGAAGCATCGAGGTCTGTAGCAGCCGAAACGTCGAGGTCTGCAGCAGCCAAAGCGTCAAGGTCTGTAGCAGCTGAAGCGTTGAGGTCTGTAGCAGCCGAAGCGTCTAGGTCTGCAGCAGCCGAAGCGTCGAGGTCTGCAGAAGCCGATGCGTCGAGGTCTGAAGCAGCCGATGCGTTGTGGTCTGCAGATGGCAAGACCAGATGAGCCAGAGCGGGTGGAGAGAGGGCTTGTGTCCCACGTCGACCTCTCCTTCTGTGGCGGCGAGAAGCAGGGCCGGCAAGTGGGACACGGTTGACACCCCCTGAACAAGATGGCTCCGGATCCAAGGGCGAGACCACAGTGGCTGGCACCAAGGGCAGGGCAATAGTTTGCAGGAGACGAGAGTGTGACCTTTCTCTCTCGTTCCAGGCTTCAGCAAACAGTCCAAACAGCCATGGGTCATCACCTACTATCTCCAACCGGGTAAACACCTTTATAAAGTCATCACTGGCCACCAACCTCTCCTGTAGATTATAGGAAGTGGCCACAGTGTCAATATATTTACAGGTTACCTGGTGGAGTAGGTCCCATTCTGAGCGGCGCTCTGTACTGTTCACAAAACCTGCTGGGTCTGGGTCTGGTCCGGTCATTCTGTCAGGTTCCTCTGGTGTTAGACCTACGTGCAGGCGAGTGAACGAGGCAGGAGTTGTAAAATAATAATAATTTATTTTAAACAACAAAACAAGAAGTTGTCAGGGCAGCAAAAAACTCACTCTGGCAAAACTGGAGCAGAAAACAGGTGAGGACATCAGAGTGGTGAGGAGAGGACTGAATTGTCTGTGTGAACAAAACAATGACCGGACAAACAGTGGAGGAGAGGAAGGCTTTTTATAAGGCAGAAAGAGAGTGGGTAATGAGTTCAGCTTGGTTGGTGGCTGATGAGACAGATATGAATGATTAAGGCTGAAGGCTTGAGCACAGAGAGACAGACTGAGGAGTGAGTGGGAAATGACAGAGACTGAATGAGATACACAGAAAAGAGAAATCACAAAGCTTAGAATAACAAAAGTATGACAGGAGGGGAAAACACAAAGAAACAAAAAAACACAGACAAGGGACAGAGCCTGACAGTCAGCCACTTAAGTACCCAGAGGACGGGGCCTCTGGCGTGGCGTTGACGCCTTAGCCATAAAGGCGTGAGTATATTCCTTCAGGTAATCATGTGGGGGCGCAATTCCCATAGCAAGTATGTTGCACCTCGTTCCCTTCCTTCAGGGAACATGAGTTATGGTGCATAACTGAAAGTTATGCACCATAACTCATGATCTGAACCAGCACAGTGGGGAAGGTCACGTGCTGCCGGATCACTGCTTGGACATTGCGTGTCACTCATTAATAATAAAGGGACAGCTGCAACGTGAGAACGTGGAGATGATTCTTTGTGCTTGGCAGACTTTAAATTGTTTGGTGATATGGAGCCCATTTCCCTTCGAATAACAGGAAGAGGAATCTGATTCAGCTCTGATTTATTTACACACACAGCAGCTTGAACACAATTGCTTTTGTGAACGTGTGAAGATTGTGGTCGCCTGTGGGCATCTGATGTGGCCCCCCATCGTTAGATTCTGTCGGCGCGCCTCCCTGAGGTGCGGACATGTCACGTGTTTGCTTGGTTAGTGTATTGACCGCCCCTTCATTCACAATGGAGCGGGAGCTGGAGCACGTGACCCCCCTCACCTGTCTCCATGAGGGGTAGGGGCCTGCTTGCAGACGCCTCTGTGCCTGTCCTCTAGAGATGGGGCAGAGGCACCCTGCCAGGGTTCATTGATTAGGCTAACACCCCGTGAGCCGTGAGGGAGGGGGGGGAGGCCATCTCTCTTTATTTCGGCTGGCAGGTCAGAGGGACCTGTTCTGCTGAAGTTACTTGTGTTTTTGTTTTTTTGAGAGTCAATAAAACAGAGAGGGGCTGTTTTATGAGCTTTATTCGTGCTTATGTGCAACAACATGCATGATTTTATGTCATTCACAACAGGAAAAACATGGTTTGTGCATGCGACAGATTTACCAGTTCTTTGTACCGTATTACAAATAAAGTCTGGACATAAAGGGATCATTCCCAGTACCGCGTGGGCGGGTGATCGTGTAATGTGGAAACGTGGACCTGGTTCATCAGGCACGTTTTTGTCTGGTGTCCCGGTTCGCCAAGGAGGCCCTATGTCTGACCGCCTGGCGGGGGACAAACCTGTTTTTGCTCCATGCGTGCTCGGTGCGAGGTGGACCCTGCGGTGGTCTCTGCCGAGGCTCCTCCTTGTACGCCGGCCGCTTCTGTGGTGGAGCACGCATTGCCGAGCGGTGTAAAGGCTGCGTAGGTCTGCCTCCAGCAGACTCCCTGGTGGGGGGCGAAGCTTCTCTGGAGAATGCCCACCCGGAGAGCTTCAGCCTGTCTGCGCCCTTGGTCCAGCTTGGTCTGAATTTACTCCAAAGCTTTACCAAACAATCCCGTCGGCTCTATCGAGTGGTGGAGAAAAGGCACCTTTTGTCCCTCGGGGAGATCCGTTAAAGTCATCCACAGATGGCGAATCGCGATGACCACTTCCGCCATGCCTCTGCCTTGAGCAACAGCGGCTGTCCCCATCATGCGGAGCACGAAGTCTGTTGCCCTGCAGGCTTCATCCAGCAAGTCGGCGGCAGCCTGCTTGTCCGTCGTTACCTAGAGCTGTTGCAGTTTTTCAGCCAGGTAAGCCTGCATCAACGCGGACACGTTCATCGCGTGCGCCGCAAGTCCCTGAGCTCTGTAGCACTTCTCGAGCAGAGACGCTGAAGCTCGACAAGCTTTGCTGGGGAGAGTTGGTTTTGTCCCGTATGACTTAGGAGCCAAGTGAGACGCCAGTGTGTCCTCAATTTGAGGCACGTTGGCTATTCCCACCTCATCCATCCTGTCCACGTCGAGGAACTGTGAGAGGGGTAAGAGCATGGGGGCTCTTGGTTGAGCCCAGGTGCGAGTTAGTTCTGTGAGGAAGTCCGGGAACACGGGCATCCTTTGTCTCGTGGCGGCCTGTTGCTTCGAGTAAAAATAGTTTCCTGCCAGCCTCATGACCTGTTGGCGAGGCGGAGGCTTGGGCCATGGGATGTACAGCGCGTCCGCTGCTATGTGACACAGGTCGAACAGAGTAGGGATGGAGAAGTCAGTTTCCGGGAGCACAGGTACCGGGGTCTGGGAGAGGTCTTCTCCCTGATCCTCGAATTTGATGTCTGCTTCCTCCGTGGAAAATTCTACTGAGGCTGAAATTGAGATCTCGTCTTCGTTCATCATGCCTCGAGTGTCGAACTCGACTGTTAAGTCCACCATAGGAGCTAGCACGTCAGGGCTGTCACCCCATTCGACTTGTGTGCTGTCATGTAGAGCCATGCTCTCGAGCTCCGGCGTAGGAGTGAGAGGCTCAGTGGTATCTGCATCCGCTGGCACTGCTGAGGCGACCATGGCCTTGGCGACGAGGTCAACCCGGTGCCGCAGCACCGCATCCAGCATCTGGCTGCAGTGTGGGCAAAAGTCGGGCGCATCCAGCGCTGTTTTTGCGTGTAGCATTCCCAGGCAGACTGGACAGGCCTCATGGGTGTCCGTCGCCGCGAGGGAGAAACCGTATCCGTTGGGACAGGCGCGCGAAGTTGGGCTCGCTGTCCCGTTGGTTTTTCTTGGAAGTCTTGTCTTTCGCTTTTCTTTCTCCGGAGGCATGTTCGAGATAAGGCGAGCGAGTCCTTCCAGAATCCTTTTTCTTTTTGCTTGAAATGTCTCCTCCGTCACGTCGCTTTCGCTGGCTAGCCCGCTAGGAGTTAGCAGGGATAGCGCCGTCGAGCGAAGCAGTCTGTGGAGAGAGGAGAAGAAAATACTTCGGGGTTAAGGGAAAATGTGCCGGACAAGTTTTCGCTAGTCCAGCAGTACGCAGGAATAATTCTCTGTGCACTCTGTGCAGGGAGCAAGCTCACCTCAAGTTGAACGATGAAGCAACAGAGAAGTCCCGCGAAGAGGTAGTTAAGGTTTAAGCGAGGTGAAGGGCAAAAAAGAGGAAGATGGATGGGCGTCAGCCGCTTAAATACCCAGAGGGCGGGGCCTCAGGCGCGACGTTGACGCCCTAGCCGTAAAGGCGTGAATGTATTCCTTCAGGTAATCGCACGGGGGTGCAATTCCCATAGCAAGTATGTTGCACCGAGAGAACTTGACTGAAAGGGAACAAGCAAGTTGTCTTAAAATCCTTATCCAAGATGTCTCGTCGCTTTCGCTGGCTAGCCTGCTACTCCTTAGCAGCGTAGCGATGTGACGCAGTTAGTGCAGTCGAGCGAAGCAGCTGCAGAGAGAAAAGAGAAGAAAACTTTGAGGTTAAGGAAAAATGTGCTGGACTAGCTTTCGCCAGCCCAGCGATATGCAGGAAATTTCTCTGTACGCTCAGCGTAGGGAGCGAGCTCACCTCTAACGAGCAATGTGTCTACAAAGAAGTCCCACGAAGTTCAGGTTTAAGCGAGGTGAAGGGAGAAAAGAGACCGTTTGGATGAGCGCTCGCGTCTTAAGTACCCAGAGGGCGGGGCCTCTGGGGTGACGCTGACGCCCACTGCCGTAAAGGCGTGAATGTATACCTTCAGGTAATCGCGCGGGGGCGCAATTCCCATAGCAATAGTGTTGCACCGTGTGACCTGACTGATAAAGGAAACTAGTCTCTATTGGACTTTAATGTCAGGTTGAATGTCGGAGGTGGAGATGACAGATGATCATCAATGAGAGAAGATCTATACCTGGATTTGGTAAACTTCACTGAGAATGTTTGTTCACAAATGTAGAGCCAAAGAGAACCAATATCTAATGAACCTGGCTCCTCATGTTTGGAAAGTTCTCCTTTAGAGAAAAGTAGAAATCCAGCAGTGATCTTGACTTAAAGTGCTCTGCCAGTCCCACATCAGACTGCAGGTCAATGAGTTCCAGCTGAACATCACTGGGTGCATCATCCACACTGCAGGTAAAGGGAGAGGAAATCATGTGCATTTCATCCTTGATTGTTCTGAGATCTTTAAATAGCCTTGAAAACTCACCAAGCTGTGCCTAACATGGAGGAGTACCTGCGGAGGTGATCAGCTGATAGTGTGACATATTTCAGGGTTTGCATGTGAGTGAGTGTTCCTCTCCAGTTAGATTGAAAGAAACCACATCTTTCTTTCTCCGGAAGCCTTCACCAGACAAAAGGCCCTTGTCTTGCAGTTTGGTGTTCAGTTCAGATTCAGATTCAGATTCAGTTTATTATTGCCATTGTCAATGAACAGGATTCACAGACTAGGAATTTGCTTCGGCATAGCGGTGCATAAAATATAGAAACATAAAACATAAAAAAACATAAACCATAGAACATCAATACAATATTCAGTGGGATTCAGTTCATTGATCAATGCAGTCACAGAAACAGCAAATGCAAAATCTGCCATTCAATCCTCATCTGAGAGCTCTGGGATGCCTTTATTTTTCTTCTAACAGAACTCTTGAATCTCTGCTTCCAGGTCCCAAACTCTTGTTGCACTTTGCCCAGGCTGAGCCATCTGACAGCGTTGTGGTAGCTGATGTCACTGCTCAGTCTCATGCTCATCTAAAAGAGCAGCAAACTGCCTGTGATTCAGTGCTCACGCCTTGTTTACTATTTTAGTGACATTAGTAACATGGTTAATTTTTAGCACTGCCTTGCACAACAAATGCTGGTGTATAATAAAATGCAAAAATACCAATTTCTGATCAGCGTTGACTTCAGTCACTTTATCTTGCATATGTTTCAAAAGTCCAACATTTTCCCAGTAAAATTTGGACAACAGTCCATTGTGACACCTGCCAGTCTGTCCCATTTTAGTCCTAGCGTGTCCATGCATGCATTTACCTCTGTGAACAGATTGTTTCCTGTCGTTGTCTCTTTCATTGACCACACTGCAGCCAGTTCCTCCGTAATCTTGAAGTCCTTTATTCTGCCGACAAATACGAGTAACTGGGCTGTGTCACAGGCAGCACAGCTCTCGTCCAAAGCCAAGGAGGAAAAAGTCAAAACTTTCCACTTCACGTTGCAGATGAAGCTCCAGATTCCCTGCAATGTCCTCGATCCTTCTTGCCAGGGTTTGCCTAGACAGCTGGACTTGCTCAAATGCTTCTTTTTTGTCCCAGGGCATATTAGTGCTGCAGAGTCCTCCAAGCACTCTTTTACAAACTCCCCCTCCGAGAATGGCTTACTGTTTTTAGTCATTTTGTGGGATATTACAAAGCTTGTCCCAGTTGCTGCATCCCTGGATGTGTGAAGCTTGGTAAAAAAAAACTGTCTTGTTGTATCTGTAGCTTAGCTAGCAAAGCTTCAGCTGTCTGCGCCCTTTCTGCATCAGTCAAGTTTTTGTATTTCTCTGCATGTTTCATCTCGTAATGCCGATTCAAACTGTAATCCTTAAACACAATGATCTGCTTTCCACAAACCCTCTACCTCTGACAGCAGTCCATTTTTATTGAAAACCCTGCACTCTGCATCTACTTTTCTTTTTTTTTTAAGCACGAGTGGACATTTTTGATGGCTAACATTGTCTTGTGACATGCTCGTGACAATAATTTCGATTTTCCGCAATCACAACATACCCTTTCATTTCTACGCCGATGACTGTCAAATTTACTTCCCCCTGAGGCACAGAGGCTCACGCTCTATTCAACCTCTTCTTGACTTCCTGGCTGACATCTGGAACTGGATGACCTTAAACTTCTTAAGCTTCAATGAGAAGTCTGAAGTCATGTTGCTCCATCCCAATAGCATGTTCATGAACCACTGCATTGACCTTTTTTCTCTAGCCCCGTGAGAGAAACAGAGTCACTAATCTGGGAGTGATAATGGACCCTTCCTTGAAACTTAACAGTCACGTAAACATGATTGTTAAATCCTGTTTTTTATTTGTTTTTGTTTTTTCAGCTGAGGCGGCTGTCTAAGCTGAAGCCCATACTGTCCAAAAAGAACCTGGAGACAGTGATCCATGCATTCATAACATCCAGGCTCGATTACTGCAATGCACTTCTGTTTGGAATCAGTCAGTCCTCTATTGCACGTCTACAGCTGGTCCAAAATGCTGCAGCCCGATTTTTAACTGGTACAAGCTATAGAGAGCACATCACACCAGTTTTGGCCTCCCTGCATTGGCTACCCCTTCACCTTTGGATCCAGTTCAAAATACTCATGTATGTTTTTAAATCACTGAACAGTTCTGCCTCATCTTATCTCACTGATCTTCTGCAGCCATATGTCACAACACTCTCTCTGAGGTCAGCAAACCAGATGCTTCTTTCAGTCCCAGAAACCTGTTGTAAGCTCAGATGTGACAGGGCTTTCTCTGTTCCAGGTCCAAGACTGTGGAATGAGTTGCCACTGAATGTCAGGCAGGCTCCCACACTCACAGTCTTTAAGTCTCACTTGAAAACCCATTTCTATGATCTTGCCTTTAACACGGTGTGATTTGTTTTGACCCTGTCTGTTTTCTACAGTGTTGGCTATTTAGTTATTATCTGCTGCTATTTGCATCTATATTTTTATTTTATGTTGTTTTGTTCTGTCCGCTGTGCTTGTTTGTTTCTATTGTACAGCACTTTGGTTGGCCTTGTTGCTGTTTAAAGTGCTCTAGAAATAAATTGGTACGAAATGGTATGGTATAATTCAATCATGCACATTGTACGTGTTGATTTATGTATTGCGTCATTTTGTACGTGAATAAAAATACCTTCAACATAAAAGCAATACAGCTTCAGTCCACGCATGAGGTAAAATTTGAAAAGATGTTAATTTTGCAATTCCCCTTATGGGGGATCAGAGTCAACCAAAGGGCTGCATGTGGCCCTGGGGCCGTACAAGGCCAAGATCTGCTCCAAATGGAGTTTGACTAAAGAGCTACAGTATCTACAACAGATAGTATAATCTGCAGCTGTTCCCTTTTCAGGAGTCACCACAGTAATTATAACTGCTCAAGCTCTTTTGCACAGTTCTCCATTTCAAACGATCTGAACTATCAATAACTATAAACTATAAATAAAAACAACAGCTTCTACTGTAGTGCAACTGAGCTTGAATACAATTGATGTCTAAACATGATTTTTTTTTTCAGCAGCCTGCTTCTACTGCTGTTATAATTATTCCACAACTTTGCACACTTGACGCTTTGATATGAAGACAAAACTCGTTTGGTACTTTGGTGTCTGAATGTAGCTCTGATGAACATTACCATAAAAGTGACCTTGGTCTGAAAAACTGATTACCGCTGTTTTAAAACAGTAATGAAGCCATTTACGTTTCTAATGTCTGATAGCAGCTTTGGTTACCATGGTAACTGCTGTGTCCCAGGTGAAGGTGGCAAAACCCTAGTGTGTTTGAAAAGTTTATAGGTTTCTCTTGTTATAAACATTGTTTTTGTGGAGCTGACATGCAATTTTAATCAATTACATGCCAGAACCTTTTTAACTTAATGCTGTAATTTACAGAGTTAAATAAAAAAAAGTTGTGCCCATGTCCCTTTGTACTTACACTAAAGTGGTAAAACTGATTTTTTTTGGAATAGTATTATTTTTTTCATTGCCATCACCATGCAACTATTTTCATCAAAGACTTCAAGTTAGCACACCTAATTTCAAATTGCAACCCACAAGTTTAGCTTCAGAGAAAATTTCTGAGAGGATCCCCAGACAACCTCACGGCAGTACGAGGGTACTTTTCACTGTTATCTTTTAGTAGAAGAGGTAGGAGAAGGAAGTCATGCAGTATCCGTCTGCAATATGTTTAGCTGAGAGTAAGAAATAGCCGGGCTTGTAATTGCTTTGGGACAAGCTAGAATGGTTCCTCTGGCAGAAGCAGCTTTCCAACCACGAGAGCAATAAGACAGATAAGAAAGAGATGAGAGAAAGAGGGTACACAAGGGGTAGACGAGGGACATTTTCTGAATTTCTCTGAAGTTTACGGACAAGTTAAGAATATTGTTGTCTCATGAGGTACACCAGAATACCCCAGTCAGTTTCCTTGAAAAATGTCCCGAGTGTAATAAATAAATAAATAAATAAAAGTGTTAAATAAAACTAAATTCTCATTCAGCTTCTACAAATCCAATTCACCCCAAATTGGCCTGTTGTACAATATGTAAATAAAAACATAATGCAATAATTAGCAAATCTCAGAAACCTATACTTTATTCACAATTAAAAATAGATAATGTCAAATGTTTGAACAAATATTTAAAGTGGTGATGAAATGTTTTGAGAACCTGATTAAAACATTCATCACCTCCAGCTACCCTTGACCCACTCTAGACGACACCATCCTCCTCTAGAAAACACTCTTCCACGTGGACTCCAGGTTAGGAAACTATGCTGTTTCTTGATTACAGCCAGCCTTCAACACAATAGTTTTCTCCAGGCTGGTCATCAAGCTGCATGATCTTGGACTGAACCTCTGTGTAAGTGGGTCCACTTTCTGACTGGCAGACAACCGACAGTACATGTGGGTGACCACACATCATCACCCCTTATCCTCAACACCAGACCCCCTCAAGGGTGTGTGCTAAGCCCTCTGCTGCTGTACACTCTGTGTCTCCACGTCAGACAGCAACCTTTAAATCAAGTTCACTGACGAGACAGCCGTAGTGGAGTTAATCTCCCACAGCAATGTGAACGAGTACAGGAGAGAGGTCTCATACCTGGAGCGCTGGTGCCGGGAGAATAGCCCCCTGCTGAACGTCAGCAAAACCAAGGAGCTGATTGTGGACCTCAGGAGGAAACAGAAGTGCGACAGCTGTCTGCTCTGGATCACTGGGTCTGAGGTGGAGAGGGTGGATCATTTCCTTTACATTAGAGTGACCATCACATAGGAACTGTCCAGATCACTACACGTAAAACAAATAGTCACGAAGGCCAGACAGCATCTCATCAACTCAGATGCCTCAGAGATTTCAGGCTCCTGCCCAAGGAGCTCAGGAACTTCTACATCTGCACCACTGAGAGTATCTTGAAGTGGTGCATCACCACCTGGATGGGCAGCTGCACCAAGGAGTACTTGAAGGCTCTCAAGAGGATAATCCGCTCAGCAGAGCAGGCCATTGGGATAACCCTCTCTGACCTGCAGGACACTTATTATAAAAGGTGTAGGTCGAAAGCTGAGAAGTTCCTCAAACAACCCAACCCCCCCAGACATTCACTCCTCTCTCTGCTGCCATCAGGTCAAAGGTTTTGTTGCCTGAAGCCTGGTTTATGGTGCGTCGCATAGGGCGCGAGAGAGCGCGTGGCCAAAGTGATGCAATTGTATAGTCCCCGCCCCCGCGCTTTGGCCCCGCGCATCGGCTTGGCGTGTGTCGCGCACCTCCGAATTTTTGAAACTCTGCAAGCCTAGCGCGCGCGCCGAATTGATTGACAGCTCGGGTGTGGACCTCACCGACAGCCTTCACGCTCTTCACGCCAGAGCCTGCAGCTGTCTGCGCCGCTGTGGTCGTGGAAACGGCGTCGCGACGCATGGAGGAATGTTTTTTATGTGATACAAATGTATTAAATTCCCCGAGCGAGCAGAAAGCCATTTGTTTTTGTTGTGTGATTTCAAACAGTTCTTCTTCTACTGTAGATTTCTTCTTCTACACCTTTCTTGCAACATATGCACAGGTTTTAGAGGGTACTGCCACCTGCTGGTCCGTAAAAGAACAGCACTTTGCCATGCGCCGCCGGCGACACTATAAACGCATGAAGCCGGACGGCTCAGTGCGCGCGCAGCGTGCGCGCTCCAGCTTGCGGACCAAAGCGCGACTATAACCAAGCCTTAAGCCTGAGAGTGAACACAGAGAACGAGGAGGAGCTTCTTCCCTCAGATTATCCATTTGCTCAATGAGCAGAAAGGAAAAACAATGGACTCGGATTTAAATTGCAATATTTCTTCATCTTTTATATATCACATCCTGTTCTAGTGAGTGCGTTATTTTTCTTAATTTATTTGGGCAGCACGGTGGCACAACTGGTAGAGCTGCTGCCTCTCAGCGAGAAGGTTGCCGGTTCAAATCCCGGTCCGGGGCCTTTCTGGGTGGAGTTTGCATGTTCTCCCCGTGCATGCGTGGGTTTCCTCCGGGTACTCCGGTTTCCTCCCACAGACCAAAAAACATGCTTGTTAGGCTGATTGGTGACTCTAAATTGACCCTAGGTGTGAGTGTGAGAGTGGATGGTTGTTTGGTGTGAGTGAGACAGGTCCCTCTTGTAAATGAGTCCCCGTGACTCAACGAGGCTAGCTTGTATAAATAAAGGTTGAATGAATGAATGAAAAAATTTATTTTCCTTTAATTTCCTGATATTTGGATGCAGGTACAATAACAAAGTCCTTCATATTATACAATGTATGACCATGCATGTGACAAAAAAAGTTTCATCTTCATATTTACCTTTACCTTCTCTTTAAACTGTAACATTTAAAAATGGTAATTTTGAATTTTGTGGCAGCAACTTATCTTTAAAAGTTGACCAGTGGTAACAAAATGTGATAAAAAAAAGTAAGTGGTACAAATAAGAGACAGCTGGAGAGCCATTTTATTTAGATTTTCTAGAAACAGGTCAAAGGGTGAAAGGGCTGGGTATGAAATGAACATTTTAGAGTGGCTTAAACTCTTATAAGCAAATGTGGGCTGGGGTTTACCATTCTGCGAAAACCTAAATAAAGAATAGTTGAACAATTTCAGAATACTTTTCCCTTATGGAAACTCAACAAAACTTTGAATATCCTATTGTTTAGATATTACAAAGATATCTTTAAAAAGTCCAAGAATCTGGAAAATTCTCTGATCACAAAGAACAAGACTGATTGACAGCATTAGATTCCCTTGACCATCAGGTGGTGCTGCAGTAAAAACAGGTCTGATTCTGTTCTGGACATCACTGTATGGACTGAAGAACACTTCAACGAATCACTGTCTGTAAACAAAGTTCACTGTGTCATCCACAAATTGCAAGTCGAAACATTCTCATGAAATGAAGCAGTCATATTATGTGAACATCATTTAGAAACGATCAAAGTTCATGCTCAATAATTCAGGTAAAAAAACAAAGTTAAGTCAGGTCATCTGGACGGCTTAGTTTTTTGTTGAGACATTTCGTCCTTCATCCAAAGGACTTCATCAGTCCAAGGAGCCACAACAAACTCAGTCCCACAAGCAGCACACTCATAGTGGGTCAACCAATTTGCTGTTGATAAGATGGTTTCTGGAGTCTGCCCTCTCCCCCGTCGACTCCTCAGAGGCAGCCATGGTCAAAGTGGTTCAAAATATCCACATTCATGCTCAATAATCTAGGTAAATAATCCAACAAAGTTAAGGCTGGTCATCTGGAAGTTTTATATTATTTTAGTTTGTTTTATTAATGTCTCAACAGAAAAAGAATGTCCAGAGAAGTCCAGATGACCTGACTTAACTTTGTTGGATCATTTAGAAAAGCTGTCATCTTCTCTGCGCCAAAGCTCATTTAAAATGCACTGAGGCGAAGCAGTAAACTGTTCTTGAAATCAAGTCCATCCATCCATATATCCATCCATCATCCATCATCCATCCATCATTCATCCATCCATCCATCTATCATCCATCCATTCATCCATCTATCATCCATCCATCCATCCTTCCACCTATCCATTAAAATATTTGTCTTAGTTCATATCTTGGATCTTATTACTGTTTTTCTTTTACAAGTTATACTTTTATTGGATTTAACTGGGGCCCTGTGTACACAATTTTGTTCCACCTCATGTACCACATGTGGTTCGTATGACAAATACTGTAAATAAACTTTGACTTTGATAATCTTTTATCGACTTCTTCCTTTCTGGGTCATGGGGGTCACTGGTGCCCATAGCAGTCACTGTGCGAGAGGCGAGATTCACCCTGGACAGGTCTCCAGTCAATCACAAGGACACATGGAGACAAACAACCATTCACACTCTCACTCACACCTAGGGACAATTTAAAGCTGCCAATCAGACTAACATGCATGTTTTTGGTCTGTGGAAGGAAACCCGAGTACCCGGAGAAAACCCACGCATGCACGGAGAGAACATGCAAACTCCACCCAGAAATTTCTTTTGACCGGGATTTGATCCGACAATCTTCTCGCTGAGAGGCAGCTGCTCTATCAACTGCATCACCATTTCACCTGTAATCAAATCCAAATAGAAAATCATTTTTGTAAACCATGGACCCTATGTCCACCATACTAAAAGAAAAGAGGGGACATCCAGCCTGTTATCCAACCATATTTCTAAAGCCTGCCTCTCTGATGTTATTTGGGTGCATTAATGCCTATGGCATTGGCAACTTACAGATAAATGCAGAAACGCACATACAGGTTTTAGAAGAAAATATGCCACCATCCTGATGACATTTAGGGAAGGCCTTGCATATTTCAGCAAGACTATGCTAAACTGCATCCATTACAACCACATAGCTCCATAGTAGAAGAACCTGGATGCTGAACTGACCTGTCTGAAGTCAAGCCTCATTTGACGCGTCATAAAACAAAACATCCAACAAAGAAGACCCAGGGCTGTTGAACAGCTAGAGTGATACATCAGACAGCAATAAGAAACCATTCACCTTTTAAATATGCAGCAGCTGAGGTCTCAGTTCCTAAATGTTTACAGACTGTTGATAAAAGAAGAGGGGATGATTCAGTGGAAAACATGATTTTATCTTCACTTTTTGATCTGGGTTACTGTCATAAAAATTTAAATTATCTTATTTTTTCCTAAAACATTATACATTTTTTAGTTTAAACACTTGACATGTTTACTATGCTGATCTGTGAATAAAATATTGGTTAATGAGATGTGCAACTCCTGGCATTCTGCTTTTTATAGATATTTTACACGTGTCATGCTTTTCCGATCTGTGGTTGCACTTCTGAGCATTCCTGTCTGTTACAATGATCTGTTGCTCGCCCAACCACCAGACACCCCTCAGTCTTATGATCAACACCTTTTCTCCGCCAGATATATTCTTATTTCACTACCACTTTCTGACGAGTAGAAACCTGCCTACAGACCAAGAAGATTAAAGAAAACCCTCACAGATGCTGATGCTACCACCCAGATTTGTAATCTGAATACCATGTGCAGTCAGAACCCTGCTTGTTTTTGGCTGCTAAATTGTGAGCCTTATTAAATAGCCTTGGGACTGTTCTCAGGGTTTCATTGGCTGGAGCAAGTGAGAGAACTATCTATATCTGCAACAGTTTTGTAAACCAGTAAGAGCTGCAATAAAAAACTTATAAAAAACTAATTAGTTTATTTGTTGAAACAGTTATGCTGTGATAAATGATGTGATATGTGACAAGAAAGTTCATGCTCAGATGTGATATGTGCTTTTTAGTAAAATGCCAAAGTTAATTTAAAATAATAGTTGTGGCTAAATGGTTTAGAATATAGCAGTTCCAGCTGTGTTTTACTCGTTGTATCTTTTGGTCCTATTTTCTAATTTAATGTTGACTCTTCTGAAACTTTGAAATGTCTTCATATGAAACAAAGGTTTGAAAACTGGACAAAAAGAGAAGAACTTTGTATGTTTGTCTGTCAATCATTTCTTTAATATCTTAGTTATAACTAAAAATTTGACATAAATGACCAATGTAAAATAATAATAAAGCTGTAAATAAATAGACATCTTGGATTCGTCAGGGATTGGACAGCAAATTATCATAAATATGAACTCAACATTATATTGTTATCGAAAATACAGTAACAGAAATTACAGTGAATACTTTAAAACTTCTTCAATTTTAAATCTTTGAACATTTTTACTGTAACTTCACCCATACCCACGTGTTTACTGTGGACAAAC
>JBBPBX010029338.1:2803-12941 GCA_038048925.1 Garcialebias charrua | reverse complement strand
CGGCTGGTTCCTCAAAATGCAACATGTGATTGTCTTAACTTTGCTTGCTGGTAGAGTTTTTTTGCTGTTTCATATAGTGTCCTGTAAGACAAAATGTGATATATCTTTTTTGAATACCACTGATTACCCTATTGTAACCTTCCTTTTTTTCCATATCTGTTTGTGGCGGCGCAGATTAATTTCTGCTGCAGCTGCGTGTACACGTTCCCATCTCAAGGACGTGTGCGCGTCAATTGCAATGTTTTGTGCTCCGGTGCAATGACGATGCCAATAACGATATATTCTATTCTATTCTATTCTATAAATGCAACAATTCATTTATGAGTGCAGTGTAATAAGAATGGAGGATGATTGTAGCCCAATACACTTTGACTAATACCACCTGTCAGTCTCATTTTTATTTTATTAACCATTATTTAAACGGGAAAATCCCACTGAGATCGCTGATCTCTTTTACAAGGGAGGCCTGGGCCTGAAACCAGCCTAACACGCATGCATCTGTGTGAGGAAACCGGAGTACCCGGAGAAAATGCATGTATGTACGAGAAGAACATGCAAACTCCACATATAAAGACCCCAGATCCAACTGGGGATTGAACCCAGGACCTTCTTGCTGTGAGGCAACCACTGAGCTATCGTGCTGCCAAGGAATATGTAGAGTACACAAAAAACCAAGGAGGCTGTGAGCCACCAGGTAATGTTTGTCAAATTTAAATTTTCTGATTAATTGAAAGGTAGCAAATCAAAAGTAGGATAAAGATTCATAACAGCCAACAAAATCACAATTTTACCATTACTGCAGTGTCATCTTCAACAATGTCTTGAATCACCAAGGATAATATTTAAAGTTAAAACCTGGAGGAGAGTAAACATTTGAAAGCAACGTAGAATATGAGTTTTATTGCCTTTTAAGTTATAACTGTTAACTGGTGACTGAACACCAAAAAATAGATTTGACACTAAAAACAGTATTTTTCAGGGCAACCAAACTAATTGTAAACCAACTTGAAGAGTTCCATTCTTTCGCAAACAAATAAATCAAAACGATGAGTTTTTTCCTCTCGATCAATGAGTGAATGGATACGACATAAAAAAGCTGAATATACTGTATTTTCCGGCGTATAAGTCACACTTTTTTGCTTAGGTTTGTCAGTCCTGCAACTTATATGCTGAAGCAACTTTTATACGTTTTTTTTCTATATTCATAAAGCAATTTTTGACTGACGCTTTAAATTTTGAAGAACTGCAACAGCGAGTACTCCCGTGCACATGCACGTCACTCAGCTGGTGCAGGCGAAGGAAAACTGGAGACTTAGTGGCTCCGGCTGCAATGGATGGATGGGTGGATGGCACCGTGCCACCCAGGTGAAATGAAGCTGTTTCAACCATTACATAAACGCATAATAAATGCAACAGGTCTGTGGTGACTAGGGATGGGAATTGAGAATCGGTTCTTTTAAAGAACCGGTTCTTTAGAGTTCAGTTCTCTGGAATTGTAGGCTGCATGTCTTAACGATTCAGTTTATCGGTTCTCTGAGTCGTTCTACTGACTCGACGTGGTGACGCATTTACGTGATGACATCACAGACATGCGCCATATCAACATGGCGTCAAGGAAAAAGCAAAGACGAAACCAGGTCTACTTGCAACACATGCAAAGCGTTGATTACAATAAAGGGCGGAAATACTTCTAACATGCAGAGAGAAGCATTTGAGCACTCAGAATGAGGTGAGTTTGCACAAATGTACCGTCTTTAACACGCTGCTTCGTGGTTGTGGAAGCGGAGCTAACAAACTAGCGTCCTCTGTTTTAAATGTTGCAGCACGTAACGTTAAACTCCTCCAGTTCCTGTCACTTGTTACTTTTTTGCTTTACTGCTTCCACTGTGTTGTATAAATAATCTCCATCTCATGTAATAACATTTAGCTGACGAGGATTGCCGGAGTCTGGCTGGCTCAGAGGCTGTTGCTAGCACACTTAGCTTTCAGGATGACGATATTAACACACAACAGACCTAAAAATGCCACCGTAGAAATGGGAGCAAAAACAAAAGTGTTGTTTTATATTTTTGTTCAGTGTGTTTCATTGTAGCCTCTTTCTGTTGTGAGAGCTTTTCTTGCTGCTCACTGTGCTGAAGATGGCAGAGCTGGGAGAGACGCAGAGGGAGAGACGAAGAGGGAGGCAGAAGAGGATGAAGATGATAACTATGTAAGTTTTGTTTTTTGTAATGAAAGATGATAGATTGCATGGATTATTACACTATTTATTTTAAAATTGAAACTTGTGCTGCTGGCAGAGCTGGGAGAGACGCAGAGGGAGAGACACAGAGGGAGGCAGAAGAGGATGAAGATGATAACTATGTAAGTTTTGTTTTTTGTAATGAAAGATGATAGATTGCATGGATTATTACACTATTTATTTTAAAATTGAAACTTGTGCTGCTGGCAGAGCTGGGAGAGACGCAGAGGGAGAGACACAGAGGGAGGCAGAAGAGGATGAAGATGATAACTATGTAAGTTTTGTTTTTTGTAATGAAAGATGATAGATTGCATGGATTATTACACTATTTTAAAATTGAAACTTGTGAATTACAAGTTGTGGTTATGTCAATAATTTCAGATGCCTCCTGTAAAGCAGCAAAAAGAGACAGCCCTAGAAGAACTTTTTGAGGAAGAGACAGAAGTCCAACTGTATAGAAGCCTATCACCCATTCCAACCATGGACAGCCCCTTAATAATGTTAATTAGGAATTATTTTTTCATAAAAGTTCTATTTTTGTTCTGGTGAAAGAGCATTAAATACTTCATGCACACAAATGGTGTACTATATTTTTTTGCCTAACCCAATGAGAATTGACAACAGAATTGATAAGGAATTGAATCGATAAATGATATTGATAAAGGAATTGGTATTGATAATTTCTTAACAATTCCCATCCCTAGTGGTGACACATAATAAATGCAACTTATATGCCGAAGCGACTTATGTATGTTTTTTTTTCCTCTTCATTATGCTTTTTTTGACTGATGCAACTTATACTCCGGAGCGACTTACATGCCAGAAAATACGGTAATTAAATTTGTGGAAGTATTTATGGTATTAGTGCTATAAATGGGATCAAGGTTCTATACTATACATACAATGTCAATTAATTCCCTAAAGGAATGCATATCTCTTACTTTAAATAAGCAGATGCATTTAGTCTCACACCATCCATATTAAAACTACAGTATATAGAATCCAGAAAGTAGCGTTTTAATGATTTGTAGCCCAAATCTTTTCTTTTTTCATCTCCTAATGAGAATCAACAATCTTATTAAACGGAGCTTTCCTGCCTTAAGACAGGGACTGAACACAATGTTACAAAGTTTTGTTTTTGTCCTGCAGCGATGCATAGAACAGACATTTTCATTTCATTCTCATGTTGAACTCTTATTATGTTGTTCTCTGGTTTTCCACATTATGAACATATGCCCTGAACACATCCTGTTGCGCCGCTCCGCCAAATCATAACAAATGTGCACGAACACATCAGGCACAGCACTGCTGCAGTTTGTCTGCCTCCTTGTTTCTGTGCTTTATTTCCCAAAACACTCATTTTCCAGTTGGGCAGTTAATTGAATTTGGTGCTGGATGTAAAATAGTGAGTGCTTAGCTCTAGCTGCCTGCTCACTGAGCTTGAAATAATAGAGGTTACATCAACTGAAGCTGGGCTCAGATCGAGGAGCCAGCAGCGCACAGATAACACCCAGTGAATTACCCATGGTAAAATTTGTTGTTGAGCTCCTGGAGACAACATGAGCTCTCAACTGTGACAACACAAAAGAAAGTTTAAGACTCGTGAGTTGGTGTAGACAGCACAGACTAATACTTGAAATTCTCATTATACAAGATGATCCTGCTGGCAGGCAGTAGACTTGGAACAATGAGATCCTGAGAATTTATTATGTGGCATCTTACAAAAATGTTGCCTGCACCATAGACATTATTTCATCCATGTCTTTATAGCAACTCTTAATTATATGCCTTTTGCACATCCCTTCTCATCTGAATGTGTGACTCAGCGTCCAAACTACTGTAATGTTTTCCATTCAATTCAGTTCATATATAGTGCAAGTCACAACAGAAGTCATCTCTGGGCACTGCACAGAAACAGTCACATAAATTAAAAATAGCTCAGGAAACCTGCAAGCTGACTCCAACAGGAGAATTTATCAAAAAGGAAAGACAGTCTAATGTGTCAGCCTCAATGACAGAAACTAGAAGTTGTTTCCAGAGAGGGGCCTGATAACTGAAAGCTTTGCTTCCCTTTCTACTTTGGGAACCACAGGTAAACCTGCAGTCTGCACATGCTCTGTTCGGAAAATAGGGAACAATAAGATCTGCAATATAAGATGGAGCTAGGTTGTTGAGAGCTTTGTATGTTAGAAGTAAGATTGTAAATTATATTCTGAATTTGACAGGGAGTCAATGGAAACAAGCTAGTACTGGAGAAATATGATCACTCCTACTAACTCTCATTAAAACTCTGGCAGCAGCATTTGGACCAACAGAAGACTTCTTAAGATTTATTTTTCTAACTATAACTGGGGGCCAAAATAATGCCATCTAGAGGAAGTGAAAGACTGCAAATCTTAGTTCTATGATGCTCAAGTCCAAAAACCACAACTTCTGTCTTGTCTGAGTTTAAAAGCAGAAAATTGAGGGTCATCCATGTTTTTATGTCTTTAAGACATGCTTGTGGTCTAAGTAATTTATTGTATTCATCAGGTTTCATAGACAAATGTGACTATGTATCATCAGCATAACAGTGAAAATGTATCCCATGCTGTTTAATAACTTCAACCAATGAAGCATTTCCAACAAAAGTTAAGTCTGGTCCTCCGGACATTCAAAACACAAAACAAAAAAAAATTGTAGAACATTTCGTTTTTCCTCCGAAAGACTTCCTCAGTCTGAGATGCTGTATTCAGCTCAGTCTTATATAGCACCCTCTCACAGTGGATCAACCAGTTGGCTGCTGACAGCCAAAACCAGCTGCTCACATGATCAAGGAGGACCATCAGCCTAACGATGGATTGTTAGCACCCTGATGGTTGTTTGCTATTCACAGAGGGCTGAGTGATACTAGCAATAACAGCATTGTAAGAGGGGGACAGTTGAACCCGGAGGCCTCCACCTCTGTTTAATGATGGACGGTTTCTTTTCACAAAGATGGCCTCCTTTACTCCTCTCTCAAACCATCGTTCCTCTCTATCAAGGATGTGAACATCTTCATCCCTGAAAGAGTGACTGCTGGCCTGGAGATGAGTGTAGACCGCAGAGTCCTGACCTGATGTTCCCTAGTAGTTAAGCAAATTTTGTGTACCTTATTGTAAAGTGTTGCCCTGTTTTTGTTTCTTTAAGGCTACTTCTAGTTTTTAGCTTCCATTCTTATTTTCATATTTTAGCTCTGCTTTTTCTACTTTTAGCTTTTAACTAGTTGCTGCTTTTAGATATTTTGTAGCAGTTTCCCTTTCTGTGTTTGTATTTCCTTGAGATTCAACAATCTTATTATACTGACCATTTCTGTCGTCAGGCATGGATGGATTCAATATAATTTTGTGTGTATGTTTGCTACAGTAATTTTAGGTACTGTTATGCTATTTATGTCTTTTTTTTTGTTTTATTACTTTTGACTTTGGTGTTTTGTTACTTTCTGCTTTTAGCTTGTGTTCTGCATGTGTTCTATTTCTTTCAACTTTTAGCTAGCATTCTGTTACTTTTTGCTTTACTCAATTTCTGTTTTTTCATCACATTTCATCTCAGTATTCCTTTAGTTAATGTACATTGCTATAATAATTTATCTCATCCTATGGTAAATTCTCACCACTGAAGTGACAGCAGAGTGAGTGAAATGTAAAGAAGCCCCCGCAGTAGTTGGCAGCTTGCAGAATGAATCTGTCTCCCCTGAGCCGACCTTTTGATGCCTCCGATAGTGACTTTAAAAATAGCCCTGGCTGTCCTCCTCTTCCCCTCACTTCTCACAACAGGCCAACGTCAGTGTGTCACACCTGCCGCAGGAAGACCATTGCATAATCATCTCTGCTCATGCAGAAGATCAGTGCTTCACTCAGTCATCACAGTGTGTGTGTGCATGCAAGGCCTCACGCAGCCAGTGGAAGCAAAACCAAAGGACGCTGAAGGTCAACACGAACTTCAAATGGAACAAAACGGAGGTGCCTGCTTTGGACACGTGTTGTGTTTCATGTTATTCAGAAGAATCGTTTCAGATCTCCATTAGTGTGACAAAAGATTGTGATGATTTAATAACACAGATCCCATGAATGATTTTAACAAGTGTTGTGTTATCACAAAAAGGTTTTGTTTGCGTCTGTGTTTGCCTGTGCTAGGCTGCTTGTGTATCTGTTAGCAAATTGTCTAAAACCCCTGGGAAAACTTTAATGAAGCTTTCAGAAAGAAACTGTTGGATCCCCATTTACAACTCATTAATTTTTTAAGCCAACCCAAATTAAAAGGACTGCCACAGCCCATTTACCATTGAAAACACAGAAATTGCATTAATTTAATAAATAATAAGAATATTGAGTTGTGTCATTGTAGCTGTAACTGATTTAAATGTAAAATCTTAGGATGTGATATTAAATCTTTGCAAAATGACATTTTAAAGGTTTGACCAAACCAGAAACAACTTCAAAAGTTTTTAACATAAGACAGTCTTATTATCTTAGTATGAAAAACAACAAGTGACATGCAATCCTTTAATGTGCGGTTTATAATTATTTGTTTTCTGTTATTATTGATAAAACTGTAGTTTTAGTTTGATTAGAATAGAGGAAAAATACTAACCATAAGATCATACCATCAGTGACAAAAACAAATTGTTAATCAGATGTGTTCATTGATTTATGTAAGGCATTTGACACTACTGACCATGAACGACTACTGGGAGAACAATATGACTTACGGGGGGTTACACATCAGTGGTTAAAGAGTTATTTGTGTAATAGGTTACAATATGTACAAACTATCAACACAAAGTCACAAATTGAAACTATAAAATTTGGTCTTCCTCAAGGCTCAGTTCTAGGACCTAAATTATTTATACTTTGTTTAAATGATATTTTTACACCCAGTATTTTGAAATTATAATGTTTGCTCATGATACAGACTTTTTCCTGGAAAGAATATGGATGAGCTTGTACAAATAGTAGAAAAAGAGCTGGCTGAGTTAAAAAAGGTGGTTTGATTATAATAAGCTATCTTTAGATTCAAAAAATAATAATTTATGGTATTTTCTGGTAATCAGAATTACAATAATGTAAAGTTACATCTAAATTGAATTGAAATTGACAGAGTTGTGAGATAAAATTTGTATGTATCATTCTGGAAAAAAAACTTAGGTGGAAGCCTCATATTGAAAATATTAAATATAAAATTGCAATAACTAATGGAATATTGTTTAAAATAAAAGATTTAAAAATGTAAAAGGCTTACAGATTACAAAGTATATACTGTACTCTTCCTTATTTATGCCATATTTGTCATTTTTCTCAGAAATATGGGGACATGCAAATAAAACAACTATTGACATATAAGTAAAGTTACAAAAAAGCAATAAGGCTTATTGATAAAGTGGGATATTGTGAACCAACTAATATACATTTGATTCAAAGTAATACTTTAAAATTTAATGACACTGTATATACTGTATAAAAATATTGGAAATGATGTATAAAGCATTGAATAAAAGTCTTCCTTCTGGAATTCAGAAATGATTTAAGTTAAGAGAGAGTAAATATAATTCATGAAGTTTGTTAATATTTGAACAAGCTAAAGAGAAAGGTAAAGTAAAATCTAGATGTATTTCAGTTATCGCCGTGAACCTGTGGAATTAATTGAATGATGTTCTCAAATTATGTGCTTTCATGGTGAGCTTTAAAAGAGCCTTAAAATATAAAATTATAAAAGCTTATGCTGTTATGTAGATGTAAATATGTATATTTATGTATGTATGTATGTCCACACACATACATAAGTAGAGTATACCTATGTATATGTACAATACTTATGTATGTATGTACAGTATGTGGACATTACCGGTAGATAGCTTTCATTATTGTAGACGAGTCTACGAATAGGGTAGGCAAGTATAAGTCCTGGCTTCAGCCTATTCCTTTTTGACTAAATTTTTACAATTTTGTATTGTTTTACTTTTTTGTAATGTTTTTAATTAACCAAAATAAGGTTGAGTTGATATTTATGCGTCTTAAACGCCATATAACTCTTTATGAAGACACAATATTTCAAATGAGCCCCAACAATTCATCCTAATCTCACAAAATGCAGGAGGTTAAAACAAATGGGCAAGAAGAGCTTATCTACTGTACTCTGTACTCTGTGGTTTGAAAACTGGTCCAGAGTTTTAATGCTGTCTTTAATTGCACAGATTTACAGCTTGAAGGTTTCAGTAAACTGTCCTGATGTGGCCACCAAACCTGACCTCTGTCCCTGTAGTGTAGCTGTAAAACACTTTAAACACAGTTTAAAGCTTTTTGCTACTGAAAGGCTGAGAAAATCCTCAACTAAGTTCTGCAATTAACGTGGAACACTTCCTGACTGCGCTTCAGTTGATGATGGTTTTTACAAGTGTCCAAACAAATAGAGTGAAAGCAGTGACTGGCTTGAGTGAAATTAAGGGCCAGTTTACACGGCGCGTATTTTGAGTGTAACCGCTACTTTCTCTTTGCGACTTTGCTTATCGCCTACACGACGCTGCTGGCCCCCCTCTTTGACTCCGATACTTTTCTGACCCTGCTCTCAAGGTGGAAGTTTTTCGCTGACCCCCCGCTGATAATGTAAACATCTCCCGTGGAGCTTTTGTGTCAACCACATGCGCGCAGCCCGCATGCGCGGACAGTCTGACATTTCACGTGTCACGCTGCAAAATATAACAGTTTAACAATAATAAACAGTATTTATGTTGGCGTGGGAGATGTAAATTTATCTGAACTACAGTATCTATCTGGACTCGTTACATTTTTTAAACAGTGCGTAACGTGCTGTGAAAATGAAGACACCAGGTTTATTTTTTATTTATTTATTTATTCAGCACCACAAAGTTTACAACACAAACACTGAGAATTAAACTGAACACACTATTAAAACACGTGAACCGAACTGTAACTACGTTAATGAACTGGACTCTTGCTGTGTGTTCATCTGGACCCATCAGAACCGCCGAACCGTCTGCCTGTTTGTTGGAACGACAGCTTCTCCACCTGGCAGAAATAAATAAATAAATAAATAAAAACTCAGTTGTTGTGTGATCAAAGTAAACACAAGCAAACATTATATTAAGAACGTTGATTTACCTGCTGTAAGTCAGCTGTTTATCACGGAGTAAAGTCCGGTTCTGGTCCACAGTCCACTCAGCGTCTGGTGTGCAGCTTGTTAGATGAAGAGGTCCCACTTGGTGTCAAATCTGTTGACTCTTATCCAAATTCCAGCTTTAACTTGTTGTTAACTTGTTGACAACAACTTGTAGTTAGCTGATTTTAGCCAGAGAGGAAAACAGACGAGGCAGGCTGCCTCGGCTGCTGTTTACCTCAGGCAGCACGCATGCGCAGTAGTGAAGGTTCCAAAAATCACAGCGCCATCTAATGGCCCAGCATGGTAACTACAGTGAAATCATGAGGACGGGGGGTGGAGGGGGAGAGAGTCGTATCCACAGAATTCGACCGTGTCAACGCAAAACTTTTCACCTAATTAACATACCCAAAACATCCGTTTCCCCCACACAGTTTCCGTGTAAACAGGGCCTAAGCATGCATGATTATGTAATCAAATGCATTATAACATTTTGGGATTGATTAAAAATATAATTTGTTCATGTATTTTGAAATTTGCATTTCTATTTTAATGTGCTTTATAACATGCCACTAAAAAGTAAGTTATACAATTTTATTCTATTTTATTGTTGTCCGAGAATTATTGGTCAAAGGTTATGGATGTTTTCATTATTATGGCTGAGAACTTTCTTCCCCTCTGTCCTGAGCCCAAAACAGCTGAACTGTCTCCCAAAAGTTTTGGGAACCATGCTGAACTCTGAAACTCTGAGGTGAGAGCAGTATAAAA
>JBBPBX010029337.1:20815-35948 GCA_038048925.1 Garcialebias charrua | reverse complement strand
GGGGGTCCACAGGAAGTCAGTTCTGGTTCAGAGAACGGTGGAACCTCTGCAGATCTAGGAGGTGGACATGTTGCTCCAGATTCAAAGGTTGAGAACTACCGTATTTTCCACCCTATAAGTCACACTGCCCTATAATTCGCATTGTCCAATTATGTCCAATAAATTGGGAAAATCCATAAATATGTCGCTTTGTTCCATAAGTCGCACCTACGTCACCGCTGACGTAACGCGTCACCGCTGACGTAACGCGTCACCGCTGACGTAACGCGTCACCGCTGACGTAACGCGTCACCGCTGACGTAACACGTCACCGCTGACATCCAGGAAATGTGGGCCGGTGTTTTGCCCAAAATGGATCGACAGCCAAATAGCGGCCACAGGAGCGTGCAGGAAGGACTTTAACAAGATTAACACTTAAAAACAATTATTTGTTTGCTAAAAATTATAGCAAAGATGTGTCTTAGCTGAACTTTTCCTTAATAAATTGATGTAATTGTGAAATGAGCTGGATTTAAAAATTAGTTTTGCTACGTGCAAAACCTGCACCCGCACGGGTGGGAAACACTGCATTTCTTTAATTTTTAGCAAGATAAACACCTAAAAAATATATTTGTTTGCTGAAAATTATAGCAAAAGTGTTTCTGAGCTGAACTTTTCCTTAATAAATGAATATAATGGTCAAATCAGCTGAATTTAAATTGTTTCACTACGGCGTCTCAACAAAACGAGCACGCGCAGCAACAGACATGCATTTCTTTAAAATTTAAAAACACCTAAAAATTATATGTTAGCTGACATTATACTGTAGTAAAAGTGTGTCTCAGTTTAACTTTTCCTTAATAAATGCACGTAATAGTCAAATCAGCTGGATTTAAATTGTTTTGCTTCGACGTCTTCCAAACGGTCGTGCGCTGCGAAAATAAATGATAAATAAATCAAATTTTCGCTCAAACATCTCCTACAGCTAGTCAGTTGTAAATGTCCATCCAGTGATTACTTTCTGTAAGTTTCATCAAAATATGTCCTGTGGTTCTTGAGCTATTTTGCTAACAAACACTAGTTCAGAGCTCCAGAGAGCAGGAGGCCGTGCTGCGACAAAGTGAGTCAGAGCAGAGGAGGCTGCTGTCGGACACATGAGCTGGGAACGGTCTGTGGACCCTAGTGGCCAAAAGTGGTACTGCTCTTTTTTTTTTGCCAAAATGAAAAACGGTCATATCTCAGCCAAAAATTGGTCTAAAAATATGGGAAGAATCCATGAAAACGTCCATAAAAACGGCTTGAAGAGCTTTCCTTTTAAACGAGCTTACTCTGTCTCCTCATGATTTTATCTTTGATCTTAGTTGATACTAAGCTGGAAACTACATTTTAAGTCATAGAGCCCTCAGACTAAGTATGTTAACATCCAGTATTTATGTCTGTTGTGTTGTAATTTAACTGTGCTGACGTGTTAAATTGCAAGAAAGTGCGAATCATGTCAATCAAGTGTAATGATGTTGATTTTAGTTGATTTATTATAAATAAATGGTAGTGTCTCCTGGCATACCAAGTTAAAGTCAGCGTTCTCTGTCACTTAATGGCTTTATTTATTTATCCATCATAAAGATCACAGAAATATTGGGTAAACTGAAAAAGAAAAGAATCCGTGAAATTACTATTCAATCTGAATAAGTAAATTAATTAAGGTAAAGAGGTCAGTATTAATATTGACCTCCTCAATATCCTTTACATAAGCAAGCCTAATCTGCATCCACATGATTTTATCTTTTGATCTTAGTCGATATTATTATTGATTTTATTTGATTTTAACACTTGTTTTATTTTGATCTTTGCTTTGTTACACTTTGTAGCACTTAGAGATTTTTATTAAGAAAAAGTGCATTATAAATTGAATTCATTATTACCGTATTTTCTGGAACATAGGTCGCACCTGAATATAGGTCGCATTGCCCAATTATTGCCAAAGAATTGGAAAAATCCATATATAGGTCGCACCTGAATATAGGTCGCACCTACGTCAAAATGTGGACCGTGTTTAGCTCTGCTGCAAATGTCTGCCACAGGAGCGCACAGCAAGGCTTTTAAGAAGATTAACACTTAAAAACAATTATTTGTTTGATAAAAATTATAGCAAATATGTGTCTGAGCTGAACTTTTCTTTAATAAATGAATAATTTTATCAGGATAAACACTTAAAAAATAGATTTGTTAGCTGACATTATTGTAAGAGACTCTTACAATAATGTCAGTGATCGTCACACATAGGTGATCGGTATCGGTATCGGTTTCAAAAAACCTGATCGGCACATCCCTACTAAGAGTGTGTCTCAGTTTAATTTTTGTTAATAAATGATTACAAATCAGCTTATTTTATAAAAAGCCATAAATAGGTTGCACCTGAATATAGGTCGCAGGGCATGCAAAAATGATAAAAAGCCGCAACCTATATTCCGGAAAATACGGTATTATTATTATACTATTATTGATTTTACTTGTTTTATCACTTGTTTTATTTTTGATTTTGTTGCACTTTGTAGCACTTTGAGATTTTTGTTAATGAAAAATGCGTTATAAATTAAATTCATTATTATTATTATTATAAATATGTCGCTTCGCCCATAAGTCGCAGCCGGGCATGCAAATTAGTAAAAGAGGTGCGACTTATACGCCGGAAAAATACGGTAGTTCCTGTTGTTCAGCTGACAGATCATTGCTGCATTGATTAATAATATACCTACTCCTCAGCGCGGCCCAGTTCATGTGTTCTGACCGGACTGAAGGTGAGAGGTTCTGCAGAGGAGGGAACTGGGCCGCCGTGCGCAGACCTGAAAGGCCTCCTCCATTACACTAATGGATGTTGTGCACGAGCGCGTGTTGATCACACGCATCACGCGTCTGCTGGAGCGTGAGCGAGGACGAGCCCCTCGGTCCTCCTCCGGTATCGTGTATGCATGAGATCCGATCCGACACGGAGCGCGGCCTTTACGTAACGCCGCTCCGCTCGCACGGCGCACGGACGTGGCCTCGGCGTGTGTGTGTGTGCACGTGGTTGTCAGGAGGTCCGGCGTGCGTGTCGGAGCGTTTGTCGTGTTCCTGCGGCTGAACAGGACTTTGCACTCCGACACGCCACACGCGTGTGAATAAGTCATTCCGTCACAGTCTGCGGCGGATCGGGCCGATGACTCGCGTAAACAGCGATTTCTGGATAACAGCTGAAAGCTAAGTGTAGCACAACATTAGCTAAAAACTAAAAGTACTAACTAAAAGTGATGGAATTCTAAAAATGCAAACTTTGAACCATCTTCCACAGACAGATGTTTACCCAGAATGCACTGCAGCAGACAGCTCCTCCCAGCTGTCAGCACGGTGGTGGAGACTGATGGTTTGGGCTCCTGTCAGTCACTGAGTGGACCAGAACTCTGTAGACCAAAGGGTTCTGGAGTCCCAACAGCTGAAGCTTGGACCGAACTGGGTCCAACTGGACCATGACCCCAAACACTGCAGCTGATCTGCAACAGAACGGGTCAGAAAGAACAGAACTAGAGTCCAGAACCTGAACCTGAACCTGACTGAGATGCTCTGGAGGACCTTCAGAGAGCTGAGCAGAACCCTCAATGATGGAAAGAAGAGTGGACCAGAACTCCTCCAGAACCAGGAGAGAGACTGTTGGAAGTCCTGCAGAGAACCACTGAGGGTTCTGCTGCTGGAGGAGGTTCTGGATCAGGACTGGAACCAGGTTCTTGTGGTTGTCTCGGTTCAAAGTTGGTCTTTAAAATAAAGAATAAACCACATGTAGAACCCGAACGGACCGTTAGATCAACCCTCGCTCAGTGTGTGTGTATGTGTGTGTGTGTGTGTGTGTGTGTGTGTGTGTGTGTGTCCTCAGGTGTCCTACGTGAAGGCCATAGACATCTGGATGGCCGTGTGTCTCCTGTTCGTCTTCTCGGCGCTGCTGGAGTACGCCGCCGTTAACTTCGTGTCCAGACAACACAAGGAGCTGCTGCGCTTCAGGCGGCAGCACAGAACCAAGAACAAGGTACACAAACCCAAACCCCACCAGAACCAGTGCACCAGAACCAGTGCGCCAGAACCCGCAGAACCACGGAGGAGGTTCTGATGGTGTCAGGGTGCCCCCGTGTGGAGCAGCAGAGTCACTGCAGGACTCAAACTGGAGCCAGTTAGGAACAGAAATGCTGAATCAGAAAATGCAAAGCATGACTCTGCATGTTCTCTGCATGTTCTCTGCATGATTGACAGGTCGGTTCTGCACGTTTTGGATCGGATCGACCCGGCTTCAGTCAAACAGAAACAGGAAGTCTTTGATTACAGACAGGATAACAAATGTTTTTCTTCAGATCCAGTTTTCTGAGTGACTGAGCGTTCCGGTTGTTTGTTTGTTTGTTTGTTTGTTTGTTTGTGTCGCTCACTGGTTTGCATGCTGTCGGCCGGTAGAGCGGCGGCGTTGATCCAGAGGAGCTGGCTGAGTCTCTGCGCCGCGTTAACTCTGACAACGACCTCAGAGCGCCATCAGAACCCTCCAGTGGATCCACGAGCAGCGCCGCCACCGGCCAGCACCGGGTAAACACACCGTGCACCGCACGTGTGTGCGTGTGCATGTTTGCATGTATGTGTTAAATCAGCTGCAGGCGGGAAGATTTGTCTTCCTGACACTGAGAGAAAACAACAACAACGTGGTCTGTTTAGTAAACAACAACAACAACATGGTCTGTTTGGAGGTGCTTTAGTAAACAACAACAACATGGTCTGTTAGGAGGAGTTTTAATAACAACAACAACAACATGGTCTGTTTGGAGGTGTTTTAGTAAACAACAACAACATGGTCTGTTTGGAGGTGTTTTAGTAAACAACAACAACATGGTCTGTTTGGAGGTGTTTTAGTAAACAACAACAACATGGTCTGTTTGGAGGTGTTTTAGTAAACAACAACAACGTGGTCTGTTTGGAGGTGTTTTAGTAAACAACAACATGGTCTGTTTGGAGGTGTTTTAGTAAACAACAACAACATGGTCTGTTTGGAGGTGTTTTAGTAAACAACAACAACAACATGGTCTGTTTGGAGGTGTTTTAGTAAACAACAACAACATGGTCTGTTTGGAGGTGTTTTAGTAAACAACAACAACAACATGGTCTGTTTGGAGGTGTTTTAGTAAACAACAACAACATGGTCTGTTTGGAGGTGTTTTAGTAAACAACAACAACAACATGGTCTGTTTGGAGGTGTTTTAGTAAACAACAACAACATGGTCTGTTTGGAGGTGTTTTAGTAAACAACAACAACATGGTCTGTTTGGAGGTGTTTTAGTAAACAACAACAACATGGTCTGTTTGGAGGTGTTTTAGTAAACAACAACAACATGGTCTGTTTGGAGGTGTTTTAGTAAACAACAACAACAACATGGTCTGTTTGGAGGTGTTTTAGTAAACAACAACAACATGGTCTGTTTGGAGGTGTTTTAGTAAACAACAACAACAACATGGTCTGTTTGGAGGTGTTTTAGTAAACAACAACAACATGGTCTGTTTGGAGGTGTTTTAGTAAACAACAACAACATGGTCTGTTTGGAGGTGTTTTAGTAAACAACAACAACATGGTCTGTTTGGAGGTGTTTTAGTAAACAACAACAACATGGTCTGTTTGGAGGTGTTTTAGTAAACAACATGGTCTGTTTGGAGGTGTTTTAGTAAACAACAACAACATGGTCTGTTTGGAGGTGTTTTAGTAAACAACAACAACATGGTCTGTTTGGAGGTGTTTTAGTAAACAACAACAACATGGTCTGTTTGGAGGTGTTTTAGTAAACAACAACAACATGGTCTGTTTGGAGGTGTTTTAGTAAACAACAACAACATGGTCTGTTTGGAGGTGTTTTAGTAAACAACAACAACATGGTCTGTTTGGAGGTGTTTTAGTAAACAACAACAACATGGTCTGTTTGGAGGTGTTTTAGTAAACAACAACAACATGGTCTGTTTGGAGGTGTTTTAGTAAACAACAACAACAACATGGTCTGTTTGGAGGTGTTTTAGTAAACAACAACAACATGGTCTGTTTGGAGGTGTTTTAGTAAACAACAACAACATGGTCTGTTTGGAGGTGTTTTAGTAAACAACAACAACATGGTCTGTTTGGAGGTGTTTTAGTAAACAACAACAACAACATGGTCTGTTTGGAGGTGTTTTAGTAAACAACAACAACATGGTCTGTTTGGAGGTGTTTTAGTAAACAACAACAACATGGTCTGTTTGGAGGTGTTTTAGTAAACAACAACAACATGGTCTGTTTGGAGGTGTTTTAGTAAACAACAACAACATGGTCTGTTTGGAGGTGTTTTAGTAAACAACAACAACAACATGGTCTGTTTGGAGGTGTTTTAGTAAACAACAACAACATGGTCTGTTTGGAGGTGTTTTAGTAAACAACAACAACAACATGGTCTGTTTGGAGGTGTTTTAGTAAACAACAACAACATGGTCTGTTTGGAGGTGTTTTAGTAAACAACAACAACATGGTCTGTTTGGAGGTGTTTTAGTAAACAACAACAACATGGTCTGTTTGGAGGTGTTTTAGTAAACAACAACAACATGGTCTGTTTGGAGGTGTTTTAGTAAACAACATGGTCTGTTTGGAGGTGTTTTAGTAAACAACAACAACATGGTCTGTTTGGAGGTGTTTTAGTAAACAACAACAACATGGTCTGTTTGGAGGTGTTTTAGTAAACAACAACAACATGGTCTGTTTGGAGGTGTTTTAGTAAACAACAACAACAACATGGTCTGTTTGGAGGTGTTTTAGTAAACAACAACAACATGGTCTGTTTGGAGGTGTTTTAGTAAACAACAACAACATGGTCTGTTTGGAGGTGTTTTAGTAAACAACAACAACAACATGGTCTGTTTGGAGGTGTTTTAGTAAACAACAACAACATGGTCTGTTTGGAGGTGTTTTAGTAAACAACAACAACATGGTCTGTTTGGAGGTGTTTTAGTAAACAACAAACAACGTGGTCTGTTTGGAGGTGTTTTAGTAAACAACAACAACGTGGTCTGTTTGGAGGTGTTTTAGTAAACAACAACAATGGTCTGTTTGGAGGTGTTTTAGTAAACAACAACAACATGGTCTGTTTGGAGGTGTTTTAGTAAACAACAACAACATGGTCTGTTTGGAGGTGTTTTAGTAAACAACAACAACATGGTCTGTTTGGAGGTGTTTTAGTAAACAACAACATGGTCTGTTTGGAGGTGTTTTAGTAAACAACAACAACAACATGGTCTGTTTGGAGGTGTTTTAGTAAACAACAACAACATGGTCTGTTTGGAGGTGTTTTAGTAAACAACAACAACATGGTCTGTTTGGAGGTGTTTTAGTAAACAACAACAACATGGTCTGTTTGGAGGTGTTTTAGTAAACAACAACAACAACATGGTCTGTTTGGAGGTGTTTTAGTAAACAACAACAACATGGTCTGTTTGGAGGTGTTTTAGTAAACAACAACAACAACATGGTCTGTTTGGAGGTGTTTTAGTAAACAACAACAACATGGTCTGTTTGGAGGTGTTTTAGTAAACAACAACAACAACATGGTCTGTTTGGAGGTGTTTTAGTAAACAACAACAACATGGTCTGTTTGGAGGTGTTTTAGTAAACAACAACAACAACATGGTCTGTTTGGAGGTGTTTTAGTAAACAACAACAACAACATGGTCTGTTTGGAGGTGTTTTAGTAAACAACAACAACAACATGGTCTGTTTGGAGGTGTTTTAGTAAACAACAACAACAACATGGTCTGTTTGGAGGTGTTTTAGTAAACAACAACAACAACATGGTCTGTTTGGAGGTGTTTTAGTAAACAAACAACAACATGGTCTGTTTGGAGGTGTTTTAGTAAACAACAACAACAACATGGTCTGTTTGGAGGTGTTTTAGTAAACAACAACAACATGGTCTGTTTGGAGGTGTTTTAGTAAACAACAACAACAACATGGTCTGTTTGGAGGTGTTTTAGTAAACAACAACAACATGGTCTGTTTGGAGGTGTTTTAGTAAACAACAACAACATGGTCTGTTTGGAGGTGTTTTAGTAAACAACAACAACATGGTCTGTTTGGAGGTGTTTTAGTAAACAACAACAACATGGTCTGTTTGGAGGTGTTTTAGTAAACAACAACAACAACATGGTCTGTTTGGAGGTGTTTTAGTAAACAACAACAACATGGTCTGTTTGGAGGTGTTTTAGTAAACAACAACAACAACATGGTCTGTTTGGAGGTGTTTTAGTAAACAACAACAACATGGTCTGTTTGGAGGTGTTTTAGTAAACAACAACAACATGGTCTGTTTGGAGGTGTTTTAGTAAACAACAACAACATGGTCTGTTTGGAGGTGTTTTAGTAAACAACAACAACATGGTCTGTTTGGAGGTGTTTTAGTAAACAACATGGTCTGTTTGGAGGTGTTTTAGTAAACAACAACAACATGGTCTGTTTGGAGGTGTTTTAGTAAACAACAACAACATGGTCTGTTTGGAGGTGTTTTAGTAAACAACAACAACATGGTCTGTTTGGAGGTGTTTTAGTAAACAACAACAACAACATGGTCTGTTTGGAGGTGTTTTAGTAAACAACAACAACATGGTCTGTTTGGAGGTGTTTTAGTAAACAACAACAACATGGTCTGTTTGGAGGTGTTTTAGTAAACAACAACAACATGGTCTGTTTGGAGGTGTTTTAGTAAACAACAACAGCAACATGGTCTGTTTGGAGGTGTTTTAGTAAACAACAACAACATGGTCTGTTTGGAGGTGTTTTAATAAACAACAACAACATGGTCTGTTTGGAGGTGTTTTAGTAAACAACAAACAACGTGGTCTGTTTGGAGGTGTTTTAGTAAACAACAACAACGTGGTCTGTTTGGAGGTGTTTTAGTAAACAACAACAACATGGTCTGTTTGGAGGTGTTTTAGTAATCAACAACAATATGGTCTGTTTGGAGGTGTTTTAGTAAACAACAACAACAACGTGGTCTGTTTGGAGGTGTTTTAGTAAACAACAACAACATGGTCTGTTTGGAGGTGTTTTAGTAAACAACAACATGGTCTGTTTGGAGGTGTTTTAGTAAACAACAACAACATGGTCTGTTTGGAGGTGTTTTAGTAAACAACAACATGGTCTGTTTGGAGGTGTTTTAGTAAACAACAATAACATGGTCTGTTTGGAGGTGTTTTAGTAAACAACAACAACATGGTCTGTTTGGAGGTGTTTTAGTAAACAACAACAACAACATGGTCTGTTTGGAGGTGTTTTAGTAAACAACAACAACATGGTCTGTTTGGAGGTGTTTTAGTAAACAACAACAACAACATGGTCTGTTTGGAGGTGTTTTAGTAAACAACAACAACATGGTCTGTTTGGAGGTGTTTTAGTAAACAACAACAACAACATGGTCTGTTTGGAGGTGTTTTAGTAAACAACAACAACATGGTCTGTTTGGAGGTGTTTTAGTAAACAACAACAACATGGTCTGTTTGGAGGTGTTTTAGTAAACAACAACAACATGGTCTGTTTGGAGGTGTTTTAGTAAACAACAACAACATGGTCTGTTTGGAGGTGTTTTAGTAAACAACAACAACATGGTCTGTTTGGAGGTGTTTTAGTAAACAACAACAACATGGTCTGTTTGGAGGTGTTTTAGTAAACAACAACAACAACATGGTCTGTTTGGAGGTGTTTTAGTAAACAACAACAACATGGTCTGTTTGGAGGTGTTTTAGTAAACAACAACAACAACATGGTCTGTTTGGAGGTGTTTTAGTAAACAACAACAACATGGTCTGTTTGGAGGTGTTTTAGTAAACAACAACAACATGGTCTGTTTGGAGGTGTTTTAGTAAACAACAACAACATGGTCTGTTTGGAGGTGTTTTAGTAAACAACAACAACATGGTCTGTTTGGAGGTGTTTTAGTAAACAACAACAACAACATGGTCTGTTTGGAGGTGTTTTAGTAAACAACAACAACATGGTCTGTTTGGAGGTGTTTTAGTAAACAACAACAACATGGTCTGTTTGGAGGTGTTTTAGTAAACAACAACAACATGGTCTGTTTGGAGGTGTTTTAGTAAACAACAACAACAACATGGTCTGTTTGGAGGTGTTTTAGTAAACAACAACAACATGGTCTGTTTGGAGGTGTTTTAGTAAACAACAACATGGTCTGTTTGGAGGTGTTTTAGTAAACAACAACAACATGGTCTGTTTGGAGGTGTTTTAGTAAACAACAACATGGTCTGTTTGGAGGTGTTTTAGTAAACAACAACAACATGGTCTGTTTGGAGGTGTTTTAGTAAACAACAACAACATGGTCTGTTTGGAGGTGTTTTAGTAAACAACAACAACAACATGGTCTGTTTGGAGGTGTTTTAGTAAACAACAACAACATGGTCTGTTTGGAGGTGTTTTAGTAAACAACAACAACATGGTCTGTTTGGAGGTGTTTTAGTAAACAACAACAACATGGTCTGTTTGGAGGTGTTTTAGTAAACAACAACAACAACATGGTCTGTTTGGAGGTGTTTTAGTAAACAACAACAACATGGTCTGTTTGGAGGTGTTTTAGTAAACAACAACAACATGGTCTGTTTGGAGGTGTTTTAGTAAACAACAACAACATGGTCTGTTTGGAGGTGTTTTAGTAAACAACAACAACATGGTCTGTTTGGAGGTGTTTTAGTAAACAACAACAACATGGTCTGTTTGGAGGTGTTTTAGTAAACAACAACAACATGGTCTGTTTGGAGGTGTTTTAGTAAACAACAACAACATGGTCTGTTTGGAGGTGTTTTAGTAAACAACAACAACATGGTCTGTTTGGAGGTGTTTTAGTAAACAACAACAACATGGTCTGTTTGGAGGTGTTTTAGTAAACAACAACAACATGGTCTGTTTGGAGGTGTTTTAGTAAACAACAACAACAACATGGTCTGTTTGGAGGTGTTTTAGTAAACAACAACAACATGGTCTGTTTGGAGGTGTTTTAGTAAACAACAACAACAACATGGTCTGTTTGGAGGTGTTTTAGTAAACAACAACAACATGGTCTGTTTGGAGGTGTTTTAGTAAACAACAACAACAACAACATGGTCTGTACGTTTCACCTCATGACTCCTGATGGTCCAGCTCTGGTCCGCCTGTGTGTTGTCCAGATGTGAACACCTGTTCAGGTTTCTGTCCTCGGTGTCAGCTCAGTTAAACTCAGCAGGTAAAGAAGAATTCACCTGGACTCAGACAAGTCTTGCCTCCTCTGATCTGTCCACAGCATGATGCTGCCACCACCGTGCTTGACAGTTGGTTCAGTACTCGTGAGGTCTGGGAGCCTCTCCTTGACTCATCCATGCGTCCTGCTTGTCTTTATGTCCAAAATGCCCAGTCCATGTCCCATAAAACCTTTCTCCAGAAGACATTAGTCTCGTCCATGAGGACAGCTGCAGGTTTCAGTCCAGCTTGGAAGTTTTGAGCTTCTTTCTTGGTCCTCATGGTCCCCTTGGTGATGTCATGCAGTCTTCACTGGTGGACAGGAACTCTGGTGGACTGGGACTCTAGTGGACAGGAACTCTGGTGGAAAGGGACTCTGGTGGAAAGGGACTCTGGTGGACAGGGACTCTGTTGGACAGGGACTCTGGTGGACAGGGACTCTAGTGGACAAGGACTCTAGTGGACAGGAACTCTAGTGGACAGTGTCTCTAGTGGACAGGGACTCTAGTGGACAGGAACTCTGGTGGAAAGGGACTCTGGTGGACAGGGACTCTAGTGGACAGGGACTCTAGTGGACAGGGACTCTAGTGGACAGGGACTCTAGTGGACAGGGACTCTGGTGGACAGGGACTCTGGTGGACAGGGACTCTAGTGGACAGGGACTCTAGTGGACAGGGACTCTGGTGGACAGGGACTCTGGTGGACAGGGACTCTGGTGGACAGGGACTCTGGTGGACAGGGACTCTGGTGGACAGGGACTCTGGTGGACAGGGACTCTAGTGGACAGGGACTCTAGTGGACAGGGACTCTGGTGGACAGGGACTCTAGTGGACAGGGACTCTGGTGGACAGGGACTCTGGTGGACAGGGACTCTGGTGGACAGGGACTCTGGTGGACAGGGACTCTGGTGGACAGGGACTCTGGTGGACAGGGACTCTGGTGGACAGGGACTCTGGTGGACAGGGACTCTGGTGGACAGGGACTCTAGTGGACAGGGACTCTAGTGGACAGGGACTCTGGTGGACAGGGACTCTAGTGGACAGGGACTCTAGTGGACAGGGACTCTGGTGGACAGGGACTCTGGTGGACAGGGACTCTGGTGGACAGGGACTCTGGTGGACAGGGACTCTAGTGGACAGGGACTCTAGTGGACAGGGACTCTGGTGGACAGGGACTCTAGTGGACAGGGACTCTGGTGGACAGGGACTCTAGTGGACAGGGACTCTAGTGGACAGGGACTCTGGTGGACAGGGACTCTGGTGGACAGGGACTCTGGTGGACAGGGACTCTGGTGGACAGGGACTCTGGTGGACAGGGACTCTGGTGGACAGGGACTCTGGTGGACAGGGACTCTAGTGGACAGGGACTCTAGTGGACAGGGACTCTAGTGGACAGGGACTCTAGTGGACAGGGACTCTGGTGGACAGGGACTCTGGTGGACAGGGACTCTGGTGGACAGGGACTCTGGTGGACAGGGACTCTAGTGGACAGGGACTCTGGTGGACAGGGACTCTGGTGGACAGGGACTCTAGTGGACAGGGACTCTGGTGGACAGGGACTCTGGTGGACAGGGACTCTAGTGGACAGGGACTCTGGTGGACAGGGACTCTAGTGGACAGGGACTCTGGTGGACAGGGACTCTGGTGGACAGGGACTCTGGTGGACAGGGACTCTGGTGGACAGGGACTCTGGTGGACAGGGACTCTGGGACAGGGACTCTGGTGGACAGGGACTCTGGTGGACAGGGACTCTGTGGACAGGGACGTGGACAGGGACTCTGGTGGACAGGGACTCTGGTGGACAGGGACTCTGGTGGACAGGGACTCTGGTGGACAGGGACTCTGGTGGACAGGGACTCTGGTGGACAGGGACTCTGGTGGACAGGGACTCTGGTGGACAGGGACTCTGGTGGACAGGGACTCTAGTGGACAGGGACTCTAGTGGACAGGGACTCTAGTGGACAGGGACTCTGGTGGACAGGGACTCTGGTGGACAGGGACTCTGGTGGACAGGGACTCTGGTGGACAGGGACTCTGGTGGACAGGGACTCTGGTGGACAGGGACTCTGGTGGACAGGGACTCTGGTGGACAGGGACTCTGGTGGACAGGGACTCTGGTGGACAGGGACTCTAGTGGACAGGGACTCTAGTGGACAGGGACTCTAGTGGACAGGGACTCTAGTGGACAGGGACTCTGGTGGACAGGGACTCTGGTGGACAGGGACTCTGGTGGACAGGGACTCTGGTGGACAGGGACTCTGGTGGACAGGGACTCTGGTGGACAGGGACTCTGGTGGACAGGGACTCTGGTGGACAGGGACTCTAGTGGACAGGGACTCTAGTGGACAGGGACTCTGGTGGACAGGGACTCTGGTGGACAGGGACTCTGGTGGACAGGGACTCTGGTGGACAGGGACTCTAGTGGACAGGGACTCTGGTGGACAGGGACTCTGGTGGACAGGGACTCTGGTGGACAGGGACTCTAGTGGACAGGGACTCTAGTGGACAGGGACTCTAGTGGACAGGGACTCTGGTGGACAGGGACTCTGGTGGACAGGGACTCTGGTGGACAGGGACTCTAGTGGACAGGGACTCTAGTGGACAGGGACTCTAGTGGACAGGGACTCTAGTGGACAGGGACTCTGGTGGACAGGGACTCTGGTGGACAGGGACTCTGGTGGACAGGGACTCTGGTGGACAGGGACTCTAGTGGACAGGGACTCTAGTGGACAGGGACTCTGGTGGACAGGGACTCTGGTGGACAGGGACTCTGGTGGACAGGGACTCTGGTGGACAGGGACTCTAGTGGACAGGGACTCTAGTGGACAGGGACTCTAGTGGACAGGGACTCTGGTGGACAGGGACTCTGGTGGACAGGGACTCTGGTGGACAGGGACTCTGGTGGACAGGGACTCTGGTGGACAGGGACTCTGGTGGACAGGGACTCTGGTGGACAGGGACTCTGGTGGACAGGGACTCTGGTGGACAGGGACTCTGGTGGACAGGGACTCTGGTGGACAGGGACTCTAGTGGACAGGGACTCTAGTGGACAGGGACTCTGGTGGACAGGGACTCTGGTGGACAGGGACTCTGGTGGACAGGGACTCTAGTGGACAGGGACTCTAGTGGACAGGGACTCTGGTGGACAGGGACTCTGGTGGACAGGGACTCTGGTGGACAGGGACTCTGGTGGACAGGGACTCTGGTGGACAGGGACTCTGGTGGACAGGGACTCTAGTGGACAGGGACTCTAGTGGACAGGGACTCTGGTGGACAGGGACTCTGGTGGACAGGGACTCTAGTGGACAGGGACTCTGGTGGACAGGGACTCTAGTGGACAGGGACTCTAGTGGACAGGGACTCTGGTGGACAGGGACTCTAGTGGACAGGGACTCTAGTGGACAGGGACTCTAGTGGACAGGGACTCTAGTGGACAGGGACTCTAGTGGACAGGGACTCTAGTGGACAGGGACTCTAGTGGACAGGGACTCTGGTGGACAGGGACTCTGGTGGATCTAGGAGTTGATCCTCTCTGAGGTCCTGGGTCTGGGTCAGTCTGGTGACTGTTGCCACAGATGTTTTGATGATGTTGGTGAAAAGATCCAGCTGTGGTCGGTCATGATCTCTCACAGGAAGTCCAGAGTGTCCACGTCTGAGCAGAGTGAGGACAAAGTTTTAACAACTCAGAGACAATCTACAATTTAAACTGGAAACATTCAGAAACTTCACATAAAAATAAAAGTCTTTGATTTAGTTTCTGTTTTAAACAGGAAGACAGTGAGAGTTTCATCTTCTTCCTCCTCTCCTCCTCCTCCTCCCTCTCCTCCTCCCCTCCCTCTCCTCCTCCTCCTCCTCCTCCTCCTCCTCC
>JBBPBX010029336.1:25000-35949 GCA_038048925.1 Garcialebias charrua | reverse complement strand
GTTACTGCATGTGCGATTATTTTTCAGCTGCAACAAGTTATTTATCTCCAACTGGTGCAATGAGTTGCTTCTCATTTCTACAACAACCATGTGGAAAGACACATGGCGTGGTCATGGAAAAGATGTCAGTCTGTTTGAGAAGGTCAAATCATTGGCATCATGCAGAGAAACATCTAAGAAGAAACTACTTAACTTGGGTTAAGCACTGTCCAACGCATTATTACAAATTGGAAGGACAGTGGGGACCCACCGTCTTGGAGGAAAAAATGTGGCTGGAAAAAAATAATAACAATGAATTCAATTTATAACGCACTTTTCATTAATGAAAATCTCAAAGTGCTACAAATTGCAACAGAATTAAATGTCAATAAAACAAGTAAAATCAATAACAGTATCAACTAAGACCAAAGATAGAATCATGAGGAGGTAGAGTATGCTCGGTTGAAAAGAAAGGTCTTCAAGCCGCTCTTAAAGTCAACCACAGACTGTGGAGCTCTCAGGCAGTCAGGAAGAGAGTTCCACAGGCGGGGGGCAGCCACACTGAAAGCCCGGTCTCCCATGGTCCTTAATTTGGTTCTCGGAATGTGAAGGAGATTACTGTTCTGTGACCGCAGCGACCGGGTGGATGAGTATGGAATAAGAATGTCCTTCAGATAATCTGGTGAAGCTCCATGTAAGCATTGATGTGTAATGAGAGCAGTTTTGTACTGAATTCTGTAGGTGACAGGAAGCCAATGAAGGTTATGGAGAATGGGCGTAATATGTTCAAATTTACGAACTCTCAACAAGATCCTTGCTGCACTGTTTTGAATATATTGAAGTTTCTGAAGGTTTTTGCCAGGGATTCCAATAAACAGGGAGTTGCAGTAGTCGAGCCTGGAGGAGACAAAAGCATGGACGAGCTTCTCAGCATCGGAAAAAGTTAGGGATGGGCGAAGTCTGGAGATGTTTCGAAGATGGAAGAAGCAAGTTTTAAACAGAAGCTTAATGTGATTTTCAAATGTAAGATTGGAGTCCATTTTTATTCCAAGATTTGCAACAGAGGTGGAGAGGGGGATGTCTTGTCCAGAAAAGGAAATTGTTGTTATAGTAGATGTTTGTGGTGAGGGGCAGAGGTGGGTAGAGTATTCAAAATTTTTACTCAAGTAAAAGTATTGTTACTTGAACCAAATATTACTCAAATAAAAGTAGTGAGTAGGCATCCAAAAATTTACTTGAGTAAAAGTAATAAAGTACTTTGATTATAACCTACTCAAGTACTGTAGTGAGTAACTGCGGAGTACCATCTCGTGTCATTAAATTATAACATGCAAATGGATTTACAAGGAAACGTAACTTTTAATGAGACTGAACATACATTGTTATAAATAAAAACACAAAGGCAATACCAGCCAAAAGTATTTAGAAATAAACCACTTATTTTTACATTGTTATAATAATAATAATAATAATAATAAACTTTATTTGTATAGCACCTTCCACAATGCCTTGCATTGACCAAGGTGCTTAACAGGATAAAAAGAAGAATAAACGGGAACAATAGATCAATGAAAATAGAATAAGAAACCACAGCGATAAAAGAAGGCAATGGAAATAAAAAATGCTACATACTAAAATAACACAAGTAATAAAAGTTACACACAGAAAGCTTTTTTGAACAAGTGAAATAAAAATGCAATTGAAATAAAGATGCTACATACTAAAATACAAAATAATAAAAGTTACACACTGAAAGCTTTTTTGAACAAGTGGGTCTTCAGTTTGGTTTTGAACAGAGTCGGATCGGAGGTGGCACGCAGCTCAAGGGGGAGGCTGTTCCAGGCTTTTGGGCCGGCAACAGAAAATGACCGGTCTCCCCATTGCTTGTACCTCGAGCGAGGCACCTCCAGCAGGTGTTGACTGGCAGATCGTAGGTCCCTGCCAGGCTGATGGACTTTCAGAAGTTCTGAGATGTAGAGGGGAGCAAGTCCATTCAGAGCTTTGAAAACAAACAGCAGCAACTTGAACTGTATCCTGAACTGAACTGGGAGCCAGTGTAGAGAGGACAGGACAGGAGTGATGTGTTCATATTTTCGTGTGTTGGTCAAAAAGCGCGCGGCAGAGTTCTGTACAAGCTGTAAACGGGAGATGGAGGATTGATTAATGCCAAGATACAAAGCATTACAATAGTCAAGTCTGGAGGTCACAAAGGCATGGATGGCCTTCTCCAGATCACCACGACTAAGAAATGACTTGACTTTGGAGAGCAGACGGAGTTGGAAAAAGCTGGTCTTGACAACAGAACTGATCTGTTTATCAAACTTTAAATTGGAGTCAAACTGCACTCCAAGATTTCTGACCACCGAGTTGAAGTGGGGGAGGGGAAAACCAACACTGGGACTGGGAAGGATGTTGCTGGTGTCATCAGGTGCACCAAACAAAATGCATTCAGTTTTATCTGTGTTTAGGTGGAGGAAGTTTTGAGAGAGCCAGTGCTTAATGTCATTTAAGCAGTTGACAAGAGTGTTTGAACTGAGTGAGGGGTTGGGAGTGACTGGCAGATAGATTTGTAAATCGTCTGCATACATGTGAAAAGACAGGTTATGACGTGTGATGATTGATCCTAATGGCAGCATGTAAAGAGAGAAGAGGACTGGCCCTAGAATAGATCCCTGTGGTACGCCGGAGGTCAGAGGGGTTGATGAAGAGGAGGACAGATCGCCTATCATGACAGAGAAAGTTCTCCCAGACAGGTAAGATTTGAACCACTCAAGCACAGCTCCCTGGAGGCCAACCTGCTGAGACAAGCGGTTGATTAGTACCTGATGGTCGACGGTGTCAAAAGCTGCTGAGAGGTCTAACATCACCAGCAGAGCAGGGTTTTTTGCATCCAGAGACAGAAGAATGTCATTCTGTACTTTGAGCAGTGCAGATTCAGTGCTGTGACGAGCTCGAAAACCTGACTGAAATTTTTCAAACAGGTTGTTGAGTTCTAGAAAAGATTGAAGTTGAATAAAAACAATCTTTTCTAGGACCTTTGATAGAAATGACAGATGGGAAACTGGCCTGAAATTAGAGAGAGCTGTAGGATCTAGGCCTGGTTTTTTTAGAAGAGGCCTGACCACAGCATGTTTGAAAGCAGATGGCACATAACCTGAAGTTAGACAGCTGTTGATAAATGACAAAACAGAAGGACCAATTACATCAAAGCATTGTTTGAACATTTTAGAGGGAATGATGTCCAGAGAACAGTTTGTTGGTTTCATCTGCTGAACCACCTTGGTGAGTTGAGGCAGTGAGACGAGATCAAACTGGTCAAAAACAGCAGTGGTTATTGTAGAGGTACATGACAGGATGGTGTTGGATGAACTGACAATGTTCTGTCTGATAGAGTCTATTTTGTTGACAAAATAGCTCTGAAAGTCATCACAGGTAGACTGTGTGGCAGTTTTCAGAACATCGACAGATGGATTGATGACAGACTGGAGTGTGCTGAAAAGCGTCCTCGGCCGGTTGGAGCTGGTGGAGATTAAGTTGGAGAGGTACTGTGACTTGGCCTGTTTCACAGCGTTATCATACTCACAGAGACAGTCTCTCAGTATTCCCTGAGATACATGAAGCCGGTCACGCTTCCATTTTCGCTCTGCTTGTCTGCAACGTTGTCGAAGAGCTCGCGTCGTTTCGTTGAGCCATGGTGATGGTCTGTTTTTTGAAGATGCCTGTTTGAGAGGAGCGATGGAGTCCAAGATCGTTGTGCAGGTGTGATGGAAGGAGCTGATGAAGTCCTCAGGATGTAGAGATGGGTTCAGGCTGACAGCAGAGCAAAATTCAGTGCTCTTAAAGGCATCAGTAAACTCATTTGGAGTTAATGGGTTGATGGAGCGGCAGAAACGTGCTGGGAGAATAGCCTTTGGTGCAGGAGTGGTGAAAAATTCAAATAATATGGGAAAATGGTCTGAGATACAGGTGTCCAGGATCTCCACAGCAGGTATTTGAAGGCCGTGGGAGATAATTAAATCCAGTGTATGACCCAGGGTGTGTGTGGCCCCCGAGATCGACTGTGACAGGTTAAAAGAGTCCAGGAGGTTCTGAAACTCACATCCAAGCTGATTACTTGGGCAGCAGGTGTGCACGTTGAAGTCTCCACAGAAAAGCCAAGAGTCAAACTTTGGTAGCAAGTCCGCCAGTAGTTCTGAAAACTCACTGACAAAGTTTTTATTGTATTGTGGGGGCCTATAAAAAACGCCACACAAAATAGGTTTAGCAGATTCCAGCACAAAAAACATGCTTTCAAAACTGGAATAGTTTTTCTGAGGCAACAAACGGTACTTGAATGCATCACTGAACACAGCAGCCAGGCCCCCCCCCCTTTCCTGCCCCACGCGGGGCGCTCAGGTGGTTGTAAATAAAATAAAAAAACACAAAGGCAACTGTAGCCCAAATAATTCTGCTAAATAATAATAAACTTGACTTTCTGCAAAACTTTAATTCTACCAGTAAATGTTGGAACTCATTTTCTTACATTTTGACATCCTATAAACAGCACTAACTGTTTACCAGAATCTCCGACGTCACTCAACATGGCACGCGCGGAGAGTTTGTTGTGGTCACGTGACTGGTTGGCTTCACTTGATTGGTTACATGTCAGGTGACAATAAGTTACGCAATAATTTTGCTGCGAATGTTTTTACATACTTGAAACAAAAGTAACTGTAGCGATCAGCAGAAAGCCCATAGTAACTGAGTAAAAGTTGCAGTTTTCTCCCCTAAAATTTACTCAAGTAAAAGTACAAGTCTTTCACATTTAAACTACTGTACTCTCACAAGTACAATTTTCTCAAAAAGCTACTTAAGTAAATGTAACTGAGTAAATGTAACTTGTTTCTACCCACCTCTGCATAAGCCTCATCCTCCTCTGCTCGTTCAGGATGCCCAGGTTGAACCACCTCCTCCTTCGGACCATCCAGCACAATATCCTTTAGAGAGAAGGTGCCAGATTCACCTGTACTCTGCCTGAACAGGTACTCTAGTCCAAGCAGTTCAGTGGAGGAGACACTGGCAGGAGCCTGAAGGTTCTTCTCCACAGTCTCTCCAAACAGCTGCTGACAGCGTGTGTTGAGGCGGTCAACAAGTGGTGCAGAGTAGGTGAGGTTTTTACGTCCACTACCGCCAAACACTGCTTGGAAGCGCCGGTCAGCGTTCCACCTTGCAATCCAACTGATCAGGTAAACCTGATAGGGCCGTGCTGCACAGCGGGGACCTAAATGTCTCAATGGAAAGGAGAAATACCAATAACTATTTCCTTTATCAGAATGTGAACACTTTATTGATCCCTGGGGGAAATTTCAATTATTACAGCCGCAAGTGTTCAAGTAAAGTGTATTTGTTCAGTGATGGACGACGGAGCGGTGAGTAACCGCGTTAAGGAGCTTCTCCTCTTTTCAAAGTCCTGTTTGTCCCGATCAAGACGAGGTACTGGCCGGCAGCCTGTTTCTACGTACTGAAGTCCAAATCTTTCCCCGTCTCCCACTCTATGCAATAACCTTAAAAAGAGGAGGACAAGTGAGAAACCACGCAGACACTGTGTTTCCTTCACCTACAGTTTGTAGAATGTATTAACATCAACACAATTCTCACAACAGTACAGCACCTTTAACATATACAACTTTGAACTGAACTTTACCTTTAGCCTTTTGGAGACATGTTCATAACCTTTGACCTCTTACTTTGAATTAATAATAATAATAATAATGAATTCAATTTATAACGCACTTTTCATTAATGAAAATCTCAAAGTGCTACAAGGTGCAACAGAAATTAAATGTCAATAAAACAAGTAATAAAACAAGTAAAATCAATAACAGTATCAACTAAGATCAAAAGTAGAATCATGAGGAGGCAGAGTATGCTCGGTTGAAAAGAAAGGTCTTCAAGCCGCTCTTAAAGTCAACCACAGACTGTGGGACCCTCAGACAGTCAGGAAGAGAGTTCCACAGGCGGGGGGCAGCCACACTGAAAGCCCGGTCTCCCATGGTCCTTAATTTGGTTCTCGGAATGTGAAGGAGATTACTGTTCTGTGACCGCAGCGACCGGGTGGATGAGTGTGGAATAAGAATATCCTTCAGATAATCTGGTGAAGCTCCATGTAAGCATTGATGTGTAATGAGAGCAGTTTTGTACTGAATTCTGTAGGCGACAGGAAGCCAATGAAGGTTATGAAGAATGGGCGTAATATGTTCAAATTTACGAACTCGCAACAAGATCCTTGCAGCACTGTTTTGAATATATTGAAGTTTCTGAAGGTTTTTGCCAGGGATTCCAATAAACAGGGAGTTGCAGTAGTCGAGCCTGGAGGAGACAAAAGCATGGACGAGCTTCTCAGCATCGGAAAAAGTTAGGGATGGGCGAAGTCTAGAGATGTTTCGAAGATGGAAGAAGCAAGTTTTAAACAGAAGCTTAATGTGATTTTCAAATGTAAGATTGGAGTCCATTTTTATTCCAAGATTAGTAACAGAGGTGGAGAGGGGGATGTCTTGTCCAGAAAAGGAAAGTGTTGTTATAGTAGATGTCTGTACCTGGTGAGGGGTGCCAATCAGTATGGCCTCGGTCTTGGAGCAGTTTAATTGAAGAAAGTTCTGATTCATCCATGCCCTAATTGCCTCCAGGCAGGCAGAGAGGGCAGTGAGTGAAGATGGAGATGACAAGGTGGAATTACCTGCGTACGAGCTTCTGCTGCTAACAAGCTAAATACTACACCGGACATTTCATGTACGTTCGACACAAACAAAACACAGAACGTGATAAACTAATATTTGAATCAGTAAAACTGAGTTAAACATATTTAGAAAGGCAATACGATATATATTTTAATACAATAATTACCTTAAAAACGGGAAGAAACATGAACGAGTCGACACAGACACTGTTTTTCCTTCAACACAGTACATGTACAGTGTGTTGTAGAATAGACCCCTTTCACGGCTCGTCATCAACCCTGGAAAAATACCGGAAGTAGCCATCTTGGAGACATAGCTGTGTTAGCCTCAAAGCTATTGTAGTGGTGCGTCGCGTCTGGTCACACAAAATCAAAAAATGGTGAATTATTGTCGTGTCCATGGCTGCCACAATCGGTCAGATTGAGAGAAAAACCTTCTGTTTTACAGATTACCACTCGTGATGACAAATCAAGGTGAAGTAATTCAGCAGTTATCAGAGGAACGTCGACGTCTGTGGCTGCCAGCCTAAACCACAACTTGGATTGAAAAACACTGAGCAACATCCGAATTTGCTCTGCACACTTTGTGTCAGGTAATATATTTCTTACAGTAGATTATAGTGAATTAGGGCATTACACGAATCATAAGTTTATTGAGCACGAGGACAGAGCTTCAAAACACCACCTCCCTTTCTCTGTTCAAGACAGCCCTGAAAACACATCTCTTTAGACTTATCATTAACTTTACTAAATGTATTTTATATTATATAATCCTTATGTATTTTATATTTCAATTTGTCACTGATAATGTTTGAACTGAATTGGTTTAAGTGTCCTTGGGTGTCCTGAAAGGCGCTTTTAAATAAAATGATGATTATTATTATTATTACAATCCTTTAACTGTGCTGCATAAAATGTACATGGAACGTTAAATTTTTTTGTTGAGTTATTTGTTTTTTACAAATAGCATAAACAACTCAACAACTGAAAGCTTAACAAAGCTTTCAGTTGTTGAGTTGTTTATGCTGATTATTCAAAATTCATAAGAGCACATGACACTCATGACAAGAGCACTGTCATGAGTGTCATGTCATGACACTCATGACAAGAGCACTGTCATGAGAAACTGCACACCTAGCTCTCAAGTTGAAAAGCAAAAAATACGTACAAACACTAAATATGTAAGAAGCACATACAATAACCTAATTAACTGTTCTTGTGTTGTTTGACAACTGACAATCCGGTGCTATGTTGTAAATCCTGTTTTGAAATTCATATGCATATGAACACACCAATTATTTACAACTTCATTTAAGTAATTTTTATTTTATTATGTTTTTTCTTTTCTTAGGCAGACGTGCTCCATTGTACAGCAAGGATGATCCAGACTGGGTGCCTCCACTGAAGACGTGTGCTGCAGAGAAGTGGCAGTTGGTGCTGATGGTGGATGACATCTGGCAGCTGAACGCTTCAACCGACGACAAAAAAGAACTAAAAAAAACATGGCAAATAGCACATGTTAGAATCCATGTTGAACGTGTCATAGGCTGTGTTAGACAAAAATACACAATCTTGAATGGCCCTCTTCTACCTATTGATTTTCAAACATGTAGATATCCAGAAAAAGTTGCATTAATCGATATGATTGGCTTTGTGTGCTGTGCCTTGGTTAATCACCTTTGGTGGGTTATGAGTAGCTGCATGAATTGTAAAAAGAACAAGTGGATAGAAGAGTGATAGCTGATGTGAACCTTTTTTATTTTTATTTTACATTGTTCCACCTTTACTTTGAAGTTGTTTTTGCAAATATGGGGCAGACATGATTTTTCATTCACTGCACTCTTTATTTGAGCATGATGCTGGTGAAGATTCTCAGTTGTCCAGGACATGATAAATGACAGAATAAATGACATTATGTATCATTAACCATTTTGTTTGTGCACTTTTTGTATTGACTAGAAAATATTCTGCCAAACTCAAAGTAGTTGTAAGGTAAAAAAAGGTCTATATAAAGACAACCATTCGTACTATTATCTTAATTTATCTATTATCTTAATATTATCTGCATTCTGCAGACATTCATCTTTTAAGACTTAAAAGATGAATGTCTGCAGAATGCACCTCAAAGTTCTTACTGTAATTAGATTCATAGAGTAGCTGTTATTTATATAATTTGTGTTGAAACACTCATAGAGTAGCTGTTATTTATATAATTTGTGTTGAAACACTGTACAAAAGTTGAAAATTTTGAATAACACTTGTCAGCCATCATTGTACTTCACATGTTTATTTAAAAAATATGTTTTGAGGTAGTTCAGCACAGAGCTTCTATAAGATGAACTGAAACACACATTTACACATTTAGTCTGGATTAATAAGGAAAATCAAGGCATTGCTCTCTGGAACCGCTCAGATCTGGTTGATCCAGGGATCAAATGTAGCTTAAAAAACAGGGATCTAAGATCATTTTGACAAAATTTGCTTCAATCCTCAGACTGATGTGATGAGTCACATACATTTACAATAAGAATACATAGCTAGTGTGTGTTTAAAAACACACCCAAAATATATTTATATGTGTACACACACAAATTTAAAATTAAATATAAATCACCAAACACCAAATAATTCACAATGTCTGCGTAGGTCACAGCTGGTAAGGTCTTCTCATCTTCTGACATGTTGGAGAGCCGGTATGGGTCTCTTAGCTGCCAATTATCTGTATTTTATCCAAATGACGTTCCTTTGCTGCAGGCTGAAGCTGGTCCACATAGTCTCCTGCAGCTTCTGTCTTCTTCACAGAGGTTTGTTTTACAGAGAACATGGTCAAATCAGAAATAAAACCGGAGCTCCGACTTCAACTACTGTGTGTTTACAGCGCGAGTGTCTCCAACATGGCGGCGCTTCCGGTATTGCGCAATCCGTGAAAGGGGTCTATAGAGAAAATGGCCGTGTGCGCCCCCTCGTGGACATTAACCATGATCCAACTTGGATCACAGAACATTATACGCAGCATATTCATTCATTCAACCTTTATTTAGTCAGGTAAATCTTGTCAGGTAAATATAGTACTTTCCATCACATCTACGTATATATGAATATATATCTGTGGTGCAGAATGAGGACAAATGTCCACTCTGGTCTGGAGGTAAAACACTCGCCGAGTTTATGCTTACGCTCCACACTGCCTCTTTCCCGACGTGGAAACTAATAAAGCCGAATGCAGACAAGTACATGCAGAAGAGCGTACGATGACGTCATGCAAACCGTTTGATTTCCCATCATGCATTTCTTCTTTAAGAGCTAAAACAGACGAAAAATAAACAAAAATAAGACGTGCAAAAGGATTCAGGCTTTCTAAAAAATCAGGCTTTATTTAATATGAAGCCAGAGTGGAACCGTGAGTGGCCTCAGAGAAGAGTAGCAGCAACATGGAACCCTTCCCCCAATCCACAAACATGCACATGAACTTTGAGGACACCCAGGCCGTCCTAGAAGACTACTCTGACGTGGTTCAGTATGAACGAGGCCAATTAAATCCCACTGAACACCAGGCGGACCCTCTGGACAAAGCCTCCACCTACAGCTTGACCAACGTGGTGCCTCAGATTAGGGAGTTCAATATGGGTCCTTGGACCGAACACCAGGATGTCATCCGCAAACGCCTCAACAACTACTGCCGAGGAAAGGCCTTCGTGGTCAGCGGAGTCACCACCTCGGGACACACGATCCGTCGCCACAACATGGATCGCTTGGCCGTTCCAGAGTACATGTGGTCAGCGTACTGCTGCACAGAGTTCGACCAAAACGCACCGTACTTCGTGCGCTACAAGTTCCCCGTGTTTGGAGCTTACGGGCTCAATGACCGCATCAACAACCAGATGGTGGAGGTTCCTGTGAAGAACCTGGAGAAGTTTCTTAAAGGCAGAATGAATGTGGACAAGAACTTCCAGATTTTCTACAATGACTGTGTGCCAGAAAACTAAGGCAAAGTGCGATAGATGTTAAAAATCAATAGTAAAAGGGTTTATGGTTGTAGTTAAAAAAATATATAGTTAAAAATAGTCAANGTCTGTCCCTCTGAGGAGCGCTGCTTCTCTTAGGGACCAACAACAAATTACTGTAATTTCAGAGTATTTGTCAAAGCAGCACCATGTATCATAAATAAACCTTTCTCACTATTTTTCTGCCAGTGGTGGAGAAAGTACTAAAAAACTGCACTTAAGTAAATGTACACATAAAAGACAAAAGTGAA
>JBBPBX010029336.1:0-22500 GCA_038048925.1 Garcialebias charrua | reverse complement strand
AGACCGTGGCAAGATGAAAGTGGTCGCCTGTAAAACGCAGCAGCATGCACGTCTGGCTTGACTAATTTACCGGAGTTGAGACAGGATCATCTTCACGAAGGTAAAAGTGTTTCATCACGGGACGGACGTCCAGCCGAAACCGAGCAGAGGGTGCTATCTCTGGTTAACATCTCAAGATAAGATTCAACCATTTCATTTCAATCTTTTATCTTTCCTCCTTAAACTCCTCCTTATGTTTGTTTTCATCATGGTAAACTTTAAGTAATGTGCCAACAGAAAGTTCCAACTGTCTGTTTGTTTTAATTTGAATTCTTGTCAACGTAGTTATTAAATCAGAGCTAATATCGATACAAATGTTTAATGTAATTCTGTGATAGTTTCAATAAAAGGTCTATTTTCTGGTAGACCAATATAAATTGAAGTCTAAGCGTGAAATTACATTTCTGATTAATCACAGTAGAAACAATTTAGTATCGGAAAAAGGAAGAACTCGCACTTTGGTGGCAGTTTGTGCAAGATTAAAGTCTGCTAAACTGCGCATCTACAATAATGATGGCTCAGTAAGTGTTTAAATACCTTACAAGCCGCATTTATTCTATTACAATTGGTGGCTCGTCCGAGTTCCTGGAACGTTTATTAAAACGATTGAAGCAGAGGAGGCGGGCCTTGGATGAAGGTTGAAGACCAACGTTGGATCAGCAGGTCCCCACATCGAAGGTTGCAGGCTGGATGGCTTCCAGTCGGTGCCACCCTGGTTCAATGTGTCATGCAATTATGTGGTTTTAGGTGGGCTTATGATAGGGATTCTACATTAAGCCTTACCTATATGCACCTGGTATGTAAGCTATCATGGATTAGATCAGCTACAATTACCAATTAAGGGGTGGATCAATGCTGTAAAAATCAGAGATAGGGATCTATACCTATAGAAATGTGGAGGGCTTCTGTAACGAAGGCCTCTTCTTTCAAACTATTCCTCCATTCATTAATTAGTTTAGGTTAAACTAAAATAAAAATGAAACTAGTTTGGTCTAAATGTCTGTTGTCTTTTAGACGAACGACGCAAGATTTGGTAATCCCTAAAAATTTTGAAGTCTATGGCGAGACTCATCAAAATGAATAGATCTAGAATAGAAACGATCGAATCGGTTCTACCTAAATGATTGGGAGATCAGTGTAGATTATAGTACCTTACGTAGTATTAATCTACTATGACTCTTCAAAGATTGAGATCTTTAACAAAATGAACAGCATGTTGGCATAGTTAAAATCCATTTAAGTCTTCAACTTATCAACAATCAAAACCTCTTTTGGCTGGGAGTGTTCAGAAAACAATAACAACTTCAATAACACAAAAGTAGCAATCAAGCAACTAAAAACAACGTATCACTACGTCAAACTCACTCTGGTCGTCAGATTCCACGTGTCACACACAAGAAAAACAGTTCTTAGCTTTATAACCGATGTCAATTAAATCCTGCAGATTTAAACGGTTGTTAAGGTTAGTTTTTGTTGTGGGTTTTATGCTTAGCGTTTCTAAGTTCTAGTTGGAACGGTTTCTTTTCGCAACTAGTATAGTTTAAACTGTTTAGTTTATTTACTATCCTGTGTTTGGACGACCTTGTTTTCCCATGAAGTCTTTGAGTTTGCGAGATCTTTGTCGTTTGTGGGGTTATTGAAATCTTTGTCCTTGACATGGGCATGGCCTAACATCACCCCCCTGTGGTCATGAGGGACCACGCACACAGGTGTGGACGTCCGTCCATGGGCACGAGTTAGGATGCCTTTGTTTAGTTTAAGCTGTTCGCGCAGTTTATGGGGAGCCTTGTACAGGAACCTTATAGGTTTCGGCCAACGTACCTCTGTACGTTTACCTCTTTCTGCGTAATGCAGGTGTGTCACAACAGTCGGCGCCATCGCAGGCATGTCTCTGTCGTTGTGATGTATGTCTTCCCACTTCATGAATGAAGAGGTGCTCTTTGAGTCTGTCAGAACTATGTCATCGCTGAGTAGTTCCAGATTTAAAAGCTCTTGAACCAAAGTTTCATTGAAAGCTTGGCTGATAACTGAATTACCTGTCCCCGAGGACAGCACAGCGTTCTCGGTGTGTGATCCTCGGATCACTACACCGTCCTCTACCTGTGGTAGGAAGTGTGAGTTTGCCCCCCTTTTGTTTGAGGAGGGGTCCTCAAAATTTGTAACAATGAAGTCCAAGTGACTGTCAGCGTGTTGTAGACTGTCACCTTGTGGGCTCAGATGTCCTTGAACCAAGACTTCACTGAAAGCTTGGCTGTTTGCCGAATTACCTGCCCCACAGGACAGTACAGCGTCATCGGTGTGGGACTCTTGGATCTCCACAGCTTCTTCTACCGGTGGTAGGTAGTGGTCAGCGAGTGCTGAAGGTGTCAGCTCGCAGAGGAGGTTCCCATGTTGGGCCAGAGTCTGGTCCACCTGTAGAGTCTCCTCTGTCTCACCTGTACATGAAGGATCACCTACCGGGTTTGTGGTCTCGGTTGGGGAATCCTTTTTTACCTCAGCGGTACCTGCTGTTAGACAGTCAGTGTCCTGACCTTGGGGAGGTACCACGAATGGCAGTGGACTGCTCACTGTGGCCCACATTGTCTGATTGCCATAATTTATAATCGCTTCAAAGCGATTTATAAAATCTTGGCCAACCACAAATGGGGCCCGGAGTGAGTCAAGTTCAGACACATATACCGGGTGGTATAGTGACATCTCGCCAATCTGCATGTGAACCATGGCTATCAGGGTTGTCCTCGTCTTTGCGAGGCCCTGTTGCTCACCATAAGTGTATTTCACAAAGTGTATTTGCCTGTCAACATCGTTAGCGGCGGTCCCCAGCTCCTCAAACAGTTCGGCTGACATGGTAGACACGTCTGAGCCGCTAACCAGGAGCGCTTCTTGCGCGAGGACCCCTTCCAATGTGAGTGGCAGGTAAGCTCTTTTAGCTATTCCCCTTTTTATAAAGTTACACAGAAACCATTCAGGTTTTCCCACACGTTTCTGTGTACGTGTGACTCCGTCTGTGTAATCATCGTCGCCGTCAGCATCATGATGGCTGTCTGCCTCATGACCTTCAGGATGTGGATTTTCAGCAATTTGTTTGCTGTCAGCCTCTGGACTTTCAGGACGCTGATCATCAGCAATTTGTTTGCCGTCAGCCTTTATGTCAGTGTTGACGATGTTGTTGTCAACTGTGTGCACTGAGTTGTTGCAAAAGACAGTAATGCGCGTCGCTTCATCAGGATGAACAACGTTGTTTGTGTTATCATCAAGGACAACGTCACACGTTGTGTCAGCTTGGTCAACCACTGTAACATTCAAATCATTTGACAAACAAACCACATCCTCAGTCACGTCCTCGCGCGGAGGCGCCGTTTCCATAATCTGGAGCATGTGTGACTCATTGCATGTCTCGAGCTGTGCAGCTCGAGGGGCAGGGGCAGGAGGGCCGCTTCTCGGGGGTACATGTCGGGACAGACCACTTTTCAAAGGGTCACGGTACCCAGACATCAACTTCTCTCGAAGTTCACCCACAGTGAGATCCATGAGAGAACTCTTTTGGTTCGATCCGGACCATCTGGGTTCATCTGGAGGGCGAACACCTACCTTGTGTGGTTCTCTGCTCCTCTAGGGATACAGCACTCTCATGTCCGTATGGGATATGGGCCTCTCCACATCTCTCTGAAACTCTCAGTGTTACACCTTCTTGAAACTCTCAAGGAGTTTCTCAAGGACAAGTGGACTCTATATTGGTTAACAATTATTATGGATTAATGGACACTAATTAATCAGATTGAACTTTCTCTTTAATGTGTGTTAATTCAGAATTGATCAAACAGTATTTTTGTCATTTCAATGATGATTTTACTAAACTGGTATATTTTAAATATGACAAAGTTAAGAGAACATCTCAGAATGATCATGCTTTGAACTGTCTGCTCTAGGCAGAATAAGTGTCGAAAGTTGAAGGAACAATCCTTCGTATTTGTTTGAACTGTTTTTGTTTCAAAGGAAAAGTGCTAGACATAGCTTGCTTTCGGTCTCCCGTCCTTTCTAAAAACAATGAATCAGTTCTCAAAACAAAGTACTGACTTGTGCACATGCACCTGCATCTTCTCACGTATGTTTTCTATGTTTTGTCTACCCTATCATCTGTCACTCAAACTCACTCATTTGCAAAGTCACACCCTCTCTAGGGGTGCAACAACCAATCAGCAGGAAGTATGTGACTAAGTCACACCCCCTTCTTAAGGGGCACTTCCTGCATTTTGGTTTAGAGTTTCGAGGAGAACGAACTGTCAACCTGCTCTCTCCTCTGGAGAAAGCTGGAGACGCCCGGTCATTGTGCCAACTCGACCCACGTCTTCAGCAAAGGTTCAAACAGCACGTCAGCTGTGAACCCCTTCGAGTGTCACAGCTCAAAGCGGTGACACTCTTTCTGAAGTTATCTTGAACAAAACCAGAACCAGGCATCACTCTGGGAGGCCGACGCAGACGGTCTCGAGACCGTGGCAAGATGAAAGTGGTCGCCTGTAAAACGCAGCAGCATGCACGTCTGGCTTGACTAATTTACCGGAGTTGAGACAGGATCATCTTCACGAAGGTAAAAGTGTTTCATCACGGGACGGACGTCCAGCCGAAACCGAGCAGAGGGTGCTACCTCTGGTTAAACATCTCAAGATAAGATTCAACCATTTCATTTCAATCTTTTATCTTTCCTCCTTAAACTCCTCCTTATGTTTGTTTTCATCATGGTAAACTTTAAGTAATGTGCCAACAGAAAGTTCCAACTGTCTGTTTGTTTTAATTTGAATTCTTGTCAACGTAGTTATTAAATCAGAGCTAATATCGATACAAATGTTTAATGTAATTCTGTGATAGTTTCAATAAAAGGTCTATTTTCTGGTAGACCAATATAAATTGAAGTCTAAGCGTGAAATTACATTTCTGATTAATCACAGTAGAAACAATTTAGTATCGGAAAAAGGAAGAACTCGCACTTTGGTGGCAGTTTGTGCAAGATTAAAGTCTGCTAAACTGCGCATCTACAATAATGATGGCTCAGTAAGTGTTTAAATACCTTACAAGCCGCATTTATTCTATTACAATTGGTGGCTCGTCCGAGTTCCTGGAACGTTTATTAAAACGATTGAAGCAGAGGAGGCGGGCCTTGGATGAAGGTTGAAGACCAACGTTGGATCAGCAGGTCCCCACATCGAAGGTTGCAGGCTGGATGGCTTCCAGTCGGTGCCACCCTGGTTCAATGTGTCATGCAATTATGTGGTTTTAGGTGGGCTTATGATAGGGATTCTACATTAAGCCTTACCTATATGCACCTGGTATGTAAGCTATCATGGATTAGATCAGCTAACAATTACCAATTAAGGGGTGGAGCAATGCTGTAAAAATCACAGATAGGGATCTATACCTATAGAAATGTGGAGGGCTTCTGTAACGAAGGCCTCTTCTTTCAAACTATTCCTCCATTCATTAATTAGTTTAGGTTAAACTAAAATAAAAATGAAACTAGTTTGGTCTAAATGTCTGTTGTCTTTTAGACGAACGACGCAAGATTTGGTAATCCCTAAAAATTTTGAAGTCTATGGCGAGACTCATCAAAATGAATAGATCTAGAATAGAAACGATCGAATCGGTTCTACCTAAATGATTGGGAGATCAGTGTAGATTATAGTACCTTACGTAGTATTAATCTACTATGACTCTTCAAAGATTGAGATCTTTAACAAAATGAACAGCATGTTGGCATAGTTAAAATCCATTTAAGTCTTCAACTTATCAACAATCAAAACCTCTTTTGGCTGGGAGTGTTCAGAAAACAATAACAACTTCAATAACACAAAAGTAGCAATCAAGCAACTAAAAACAACGTATCACTACGTCAAACTCACTCTGGTCGTCAGATTCCACGTGTCACACACAAGAAAAACAGTTCTTAGCTTTATAACCGATGTCAATTAAATCCTGCAGATTTAAACGGTTGTTAAGGTTAGTTTTTGTTGTGGGTTTTATGCTTAGCGTTTCTAAGTTCTAGTTGGAACGGTTTCTTTTCGCAACTAGTATAGTTTAAACTGTTTAGTTTATTTACTATCCTGTGCTTGGACGACCTTGTTTTCCCATGAAGTCTTTGAGTTTGCGAGATCTTTGTCGTTTGTGGGGTTATTGAAATCTTTGTCCTTGACATGGGCATGGCCTAACATCACCCCCCTGTGGTCATGAGGGACCACGCACACAGGTGTGGACGTCCGTCCATGGGCACGAGTTAGGATGCCTTTGTTTAGTTTAAGCTGTTCGCGCAGTTTATGGGGAGCCTTGTACAGGAACCTTATAGGTTTCGGCCAACGTACCTCTGTACGTTTACCTCTTTCTGCGTAATGCAGGTGTGTCACAACAGTCGGCGCCATCGCAGGCATGTCTCTGTCGTTGTGATGTATGTCTTCCCACTTCATGAATGAAGAGGTGCTCTTTGAGTCTGTCAGAACTATGTCATCGCTGAGTAGTTCCAGATTTAAAAGCTCTTGAACCAAAGTTTCATTGAAAGCTTGGCTGATAACTGAATTACCTGTCCCCGAGGACAGCACAGCGTTCTCGGTGTGTGATCCTCGGATCACTACACCGTCCTCTACCTGTGGTAGGAAGTGTGAGTTTGCCCCCCTTTTGTTTGAGGAGGGGTCCTCAAAATTTGTAACAATGAAGTCCAAGTGACTGTCAGCGTGTTGTAGACTGTCACCTTGTGGGCTCAGATGTCCTTGAACCAAGACTTCACTGAAAGCTTGGCTGTTTGCCGAATTACCTGCCCCACAGGACAGTACAGCGTCATCGGTGTGGGACTCTTGGATCTCCACACCTTCTTCTACCGGTGGTAGGTAGTGGTCAGCGAGTGCTGAAGGTGTCAGCTCGCAGAGGAGGTTCCCATGTTGGGCCAGAGTCTGGTCCACCTGTAGAGTCTCCTCTGTCTCACCTGTACATGAAGGATCACCTACCGGGTTTGTGGTCTCGGTTGGGGAATCCTTTTTTACCTCAGCGGTACCTGCTGTTAGACAGTCAGTGCCCTGACCTTGGGGAGGTACCACGAATGGCAGTGGACTGCTCACTGTGGCCCACATTGTCTGATTGCCATAATTTATAATCGCTTCAAAGCGATTTATAAAATCTTGGCCAACCACAAATGGGGCCCGGAGTGAGTCAAGTTCAGACACATATACCGGGTGGTATAGTGACATCTCGCCAATCTGCATGTGAACCATGGCTATCAGGGTTGTCCTCGTCTTTGCGAGGCCCTGTTGCTCACCATAAGTGTATTTCACAAAGTGTATTTGCCTGTCAACATCGTTAGCGGCGGTCCCCAGCTCCTCAAACAGTTCGGCTGACATGGTAGACACGTCTGAGCCGCTAACCAGGAGCGCTTCTTGCGCGAGGACCCCTTCCAATGTGAGTGGCAGGTAAGCTCTTTTAGCTATTCCCCTTTTTATAAAGTTACACAGAAACCATTCAGGTTTTCCCACACGTTTCTGTGTACGTGTGACTCCGTCTGTGTAATCATCGTCGCCGTCAGCATCATGATGGCTGTCTGCCTCATGACCTTCAGGATGTGGATTTTCAGCAATTTGTTTGCTGTCAGCCTCTGGACTTTCAGGACGCTGATCATCAGCAATTTGTTTGCCGTCAGCCTTTATGTCAGTGTTGACGATGTTGTTGTCAACTGTGTGCACTGAGTTGTTGCAAAAGACAGTAATGCGCGTCGCTTCATCAGGATGAACAACGTTGTTTGTGTTATCATCAAGGACAACGTCACACGTTGTGTCAGCTTGGTCAACCACTGTAACATTCAAATCATTTGACAAACAAACCACATCCTCAGTCACGTCCTCGCGCGGAGGCGCCGTTTCCATAATCTGGAGCATGTGTGACTCATTGCATGTCTCGAGCTGTGCAGCTCGAGGGGCAGGGGCAGGAGGGCCGCTTCTCGGGGGTACATGTCGGGACAGACCACTTTTCAAAGGGTCACGGTACCCAGACATCAACTTCTCTCGAAGTTCACCCACAGTGAGATCCATGAGAGAACTCTTTTGGTTCGATCCGGACCATCTGGGTTCATCTGGAGGGCGAACACCTACCTTGTGTGGTTCTCTGCTCCTCTAGGGATACAGCACTCTCATGTCCGTATGGGATATGGGCCTCTCCACATCTCTCTGAAACTCTCAGTGTTACACCTTCTTGAAACTCTCAAGGAGTTTCTCAAGGACAAGTGGACTCTATATTGGTTAACAATTATTATGGATTAATGGACACTAATTAATCAGATTGAACTTTCTCTTTAATGTGTGTTAATTCAGAATTGATCAAACAGTATTTTTGTCATTTCAATGATGATTTTACTAAACTGGTATATTTTAAATATGACAAAGTTAAGAGAACATCTCAGAATGATCATGCTTTGAACTGTCTGCTCTAGGCAGAATAAGTGTCGAAAGTTGAAGGAACAATCCTTCGTATTTGTTTGAACTGTTTTTGTTTCAAAGGAAAAGTGCTAGACATAGCTTGCTTTCGGTCTCCCGTCCTTTCTAAAAACAATGAATCAGTTCTCAAAACAAAGTACTGACTTGTGCACATGCACCTGCATCTTCTCACGTATGTTTTCTATGTTTTGTCTACCCTATCATCTGTCACTCAAACTCACTCATTTGCAAAGTCACACCCTCTCTAGGGGTGCAACAACCAATCAGCAGGAAGTATGTGACTAAGTCACACCCCCTTCTTAAGGGGCACTTCCTGCATTTTGGTTTAGAGTTTCGAGGAGAACGAACTGTCAACCTGCTCTCTCCTCTGGAGAAAGCTGGAGACGCCCGGTCATTGTGCCAACTCGACCCACGTCTTCAGCAAAGGTTCAAACAGCACGTCAGCTGTGAACCCCTTCGAGTGTCACAGCTCAAAGCGGTGACACTCTTTCTGAAGTTATCTTGAACAAAACCAGAACCAGGCATCACTCTGGGAGGCCGACGCAGACGGTCTCGAGACCGTGGCAAGATGAAAGTGGTCGCCTGTAAAACGCAGCAGCATGCACGTCTGGCTTGACTAATTTACCGGAGTTGAGACAGGATCATCTTCACGAAGGTAAAAGTGTTTCATCACGGGACGGACGTCCAGCCGAAACCGAGCAGAGGGTGCTATCTCTGGTTAACATCTCAAGATAAGATTCAACCATTTCATTTCAATCTTTTATCTTTCCTCCTTAAACTCCTCCTTATGTTTGTTTTCATCATGGTAAACTTTAAGTAATGTGCCAACAGAAAGTTCCAACTGTCTGTTTGTTTTAATTTGAATTCTTGTCAACGTAGTTATTAAATCAGAGCTAATATCGATACAAATGTTTAATGTAATTCTGTGATAGTTTCAATAAAAGGTCTATTTTCTGGTAGACCAATATAAATTGAAGTCTAAGCGTGAAATTACATTTCTGATTAATCACAGTAGAAACAATTTAGTATCGGAAAAAGGAAGAACTCGCACTTTGGTGGCAGTTTGTGCAAGATTAAAGTCTGCTAAACTGCGCATCTACAATAATGATGGCTCAGTAAGTGTTTAAATACCTTACAAGCCGCATTTATTCTATTACAATTGGTGGCTCGTCCGAGTTCCTGGAACGTTTATTAAAACGATTGAAGCAGAGGAGGCGGGCCTTGGATGAAGGTTGAAGACCAACGTTGGATCAGCAGGTCCCCACATCGAAGGTTGCAGGCTGGATGGCTTCCAGTCGGTGCCACCCTGGTTCAATGTGTCATGCAATTATGTGGTTTTAGGTGGGCTTATGATAGGGATTCTACATTAAGCCTTACCTATATGCACCTGGTATGTAAGCTATCATGGATTAGATCAGCTAACAATTACCAATTAAGGGGTGGAGCAATGCTGTAAAAATCACAGATAGGGATCTATACCTATAGAAATGTGGAGGGCTTCTGTAACGAAGGCCTCTTCTTTCAAACTATTCCTCCATTCATTAATTAGTTTAGGTTAAACTAAAATAAAAATGAAACTAGTTTGGTCTAAATGTCTGTTGTCTTTTAGACGAACGACGCAAGATTTGGTAATCCCTAAAAATTTTGAAGTCTATGGCGAGACTCATCAAAATGAATAGATCTAGAATAGAAACGATCGAATCGGTTCTACCTAAATGATTGGGAGATCAGTGTAGATTATAGTACCTTACGTAGTATTAATCTACTATGACTCTTCAAAGATTGAGATCTTTAACAAAATGAACAGCATGTTGGCATAGTTAAAATCCATTTAAGTCTTCAACTTATCAACAATCAAAACCTCTTTTGGCTGGGAGTGTTCAGAAAACAATAACAACTTCAATAACACAAAAGTAGCAATCAAGCAACTAAAAACAACGTATCACTACGTCAAACTCACTCTGGTCGTCAGATTCCACGTGTCACACACAAGAAAAACAGTTCTTAGCTTTATAACCGATGTCAATTAAATCCTGCAGATTTAAACGGTTGTTAAGGTTAGTTTTTGTTGTGGGTTTTATGCTTAGCGTTTCTAAGTTCTAGTTGGAACGGTTTCTTTTCGCAACTAGTATAGTTTAAACTGTTTAGTTTATTTACTATCCTGTGTTTGGACGACCTTGTTTTCCCATGAAGTCTTTGAGTTTGCGAGATCTTTGTCGTTTGTGGGGTTATTGAAATCTTTGTCCTTGACATGGGCATGGCCTAACATCACCCCCCTGTGGTCATGAGGGACCACGCACACAGGTGTGGACGTCCGTCCATGGGCACGAGTTAGGATGCCTTTGTTTAGTTTAAGCTGTTCGCGCAGTTTATGGGGAGCCTTGTACAGGAACCTTATAGGTTTCGGCCAACGTACCTCTGTACGTTTACCTCTTTCTGCGTAATGCAGGTGTGTCACAACAGTCGGCGCCATCGCAGGCATGTCTCTGTCGTTGTGATGTATGTCTTCCCACTTCATGAATGAAGAGGTGCTCTTTGAGTCTGTCAGAACTATGTCATCGCTGAGTAGTTCCAGATTTAAAAGCTCTTGAACCAAAGTTTCATTGAAAGCTTGGCTGATAACTGAATTACCTGTCCCCGAGGACAGCACAGCGTTCTCGGTGTGTGATCCTCGGATCACTACACCGTCCTCTACCTGTGGTAGGAAGTGTGAGTTTGCCCCCCTTTTGTTTGAGGAGGGGTCCTCAAAATTTGTAACAATGAAGTCCAAGTGACTGTCAGCGTGTTGTAGACTGTCACCTTGTGGGCTCAGATGTCCTTGAACCAAGACTTCACTGAAAGCTTGGCTGTTTGCCGAATTACCTGCCCCACAGGACAGTACAGCGTCATCGGTGTGGGACTCTTGGATCTCCACAGCTTCTTCTACCGGTGGTAGGTAGTGGTCAGCGAGTGCTGAAGGTGTCAGCTCGCAGAGGAGGTTCCCATGTTGGGCCAGAGTCTGGTCCACCTGTAGAGTCTCCTCTGTCTCACCTGTACATGAAGGATCACCTACCGGGTTTGTGGTCTCGGTTGGGGAATCCTTTTTTACCTCAGCGGTACCTGCTGTTAGACAGTCAGTGCCCTGACCTTGGGGAGGTACCACGAATGGCAGTGGACTGCTCACTGTGGCCCACATTGTCTGATTGCCATAATTTATAATCGCTTCAAAGCGATTTATAAAATCTTGGCCAACCACAAATGGGGCCCGGAGTGAGTCAAGTTCAGACACATATACCGGGTGGTATAGTGACATCTCGCCAATCTGCATGTGAACCATGGCTATCAGGGTTGTCCTCGTCTTTGCGAGGCCCTGTTGCTCACCATAAGTGTATTTCACAAAGTGTATTTGCCTGTCAACATCGTTAGCGGCGGTCCCCAGCTCCTCAAACAGTTCGGCTGACATGGTAGACACGTCTGAGCCGCTAACCAGGAGCGCTTCTTGCGCGAGGACCCCTTCCAATGTGAGTGGCAGGTAAGCTCTTTTAGCTATTCCCCTTTTTATAAAGTTACACAGAAACCATTCAGGTTTTCCCACACGTTTCTGTGTACGTGTGACTCCGTCTGTGTAATCATCGTCGCCGTCAGCATCATGATGGCTGTCTGCCTCATGACCTTCAGGATGTGGATTTTCAGCAATTTGTTTGCTGTCAGCCTCTGGACTTTCAGGACGCTGATCATCAGCAATTTGTTTGCCGTCAGCCTTTATGTCAGTGTTGACGATGTTGTTGTCAACTGTGTGCACTGAGTTGTTGCAAAAGACAGTAATGCGCGTCGCTTCATCAGGATGAACAACGTTGTTTGTGTTATCATCAAGGACAACGTCACACGTTGTGTCAGCTTGGTCAACCACTGTAACATTCAAATCATTTGACAAACAAACCACATCCTCAGTCACGTCCTCGCGCGGAGGCGCCGTTTCCATAATCTGGAGCATGTGTGACTCATTGCATGTCTCGAGCTGTGCAGCTCGAGGGGCAGGGGCAGGAGGGCCGCTTCTCGGGGGTACATGTCGGGACAGACCACTTTTCAAAGGGTCACGGTACCCAGACATCAACTTCTCTCGAAGTTCACCCACAGTGAGATCCATGAGAGAACTCTTTTGGTTCGATCCGGACCATCTGGGTTCATCTGGAGGGCGAACACCTACCTTGTGTGGTTCTCTGCTCCTCTAGGGATACAGCACTCTCATGTCCGTATGGGATATGGGCCTCTCCACATCTCTCTGAAACTCTCAGTGTTACACCTTCTTGAAACTCTCAAGGAGTTTCTCAAGGACAAGTGGACTCTATATTGGTTAACAATTATTATGGATTAATGGACACTAATTAATCAGATTGAACTTTCTCTTTAATGTGTGTTAATTCAGAATTGATCAAACAGTATTTTTGTCATTTCAATGATGATTTTACTAAACTGGTATATTTTAAATATGACAAAGTTAAGAGAACATCTCAGAATGATCATGCTTTGAACTGTCTGCTCTAGGCAGAATAAGTGTCGAAAGTTGAAGGAACAATCCTTCGTATTTGTTTGAACTGTTTTTGTTTCAAAGGAAAAGTGCTAGACATAGCTTGCTTTCGGTCTCCCGTCCTTTCTAAAAACAATGAATCAGTTCTCAAAACAAAGTACTGACTTGTGCACATGCACCTGCATCTTCTCACGTATGTTTTCTATGTTTTGTCTACCCTATCATCTGTCACTCAAACTCACTCATTTGCAAAGTCACACCCTCTCTAGGGGTGCAACAACCAATCAGCAGGAAGTATGTGACTAAGTCACACCCCCTTCTTAAGGGGCACTTCCTGCATTTTGGTTTAGAGTTTCGAGGAGAACGAACTGTCAACCTGCTCTCTCCTCTGGAGAAAGCTGGAGACGCCCGGTCATTGTGCCAACTCGACCCACGTCTTCAGCAAAGGTTCAAACAGCACGTCAGCTGTGAACCCCTTCGAGTGTCACAGCTCAAAGCGGTGACACTCTTTCTGAAGTTATCTTGAACAAAACCAGAACCAGGCATCACTCTGGGAGGCCGACGCAGACGGTCTCGAGACCGTGGCAAGATGAAAGTGGTCGCCTGTAAAACGCAGCAGCATGCACGTCTGGCTTGACTAATTTACCGGAGTTGAGACAGGATCATCTTCACGAAGGTAAAAGTGTTTCATCACGGGACGGACGTCCAGCCGAAACCGAGCAGAGGGTGCTACCTCTGGTTAAACATCTCAAGATAAGATTCAACCATTTCATTTCAATCTTTTATCTTTCCTCCTTAAACTCCTCCTTATGTTTGTTTTCATCATGGTAAACTTTAAGTAATGTGCCAACAGAAAGTTCCAACTGTCTGTTTGTTTTAATTTGAATTCTTGTCAACGTAGTTATTAAATCAGAGCTAATATCGATACAAATGTTTAATGTAATTCTGTGATAGTTTCAATAAAAGGTCTATTTTCTGGTAGACCAATATAAATTGAAGTCTAAGCGTGAAATTACATTTCTGATTAATCACAGTAGAAACAATTTAGTATCGGAAAAAGGAAGAACTCGCACTTTGGTGGCAGTTTGTGCAAGATTAAAGTCTGCTAAACTGCGCATCTACAATAATGATGGCTCAGTAAGTGTTTAAATACCTTACAAGCCGCATTTATTCTATTACAATTGGTGGCTCGTCCGAGTTCCTGGAACGTTTATTAAAACGATTGAAGCAGAGGAGGCGGGCCTTGGATGAAGGTTGAAGACCAACGTTGGATCAGCAGGTCCCCACATCGAAGGTTGCAGGCTGGATGGCTTCCAGTCGGTGCCACCCTGGTTCAATGTGTCATGCAATTATGTGGTTTTAGGTGGGCTTATGATAGGGATTCTACATTAAGCCTTACCTATATGCACCTGGTATGTAAGCTATCATGGATTAGATCAGCTAACAATTACCAATTAAGGGGTGGAGCAATGCTGTAAAAATCACAGATAGGGATCTATACCTATAGAAATGTGGAGGGCTTCTGTAACGAAGGCCTCTTCTTTCAAACTATTCCTCCATTCATTAATTAGTTTAGGTTAAACTAAAATAAAAATGAAACTACAGGTAGTCCCCGATTTACGAGCGCTCTGATCTGCGAGGTTCCAGACTTACGAGCTGCACATTTTTGGAAAAAACGAAAAAAATACTGAGTTTTCATGTGTTTTTTCACTTCAGTTAGCAAGTTAAGCATATAAACACACGTTTCCGATCATTTTTATGCACTCAAAAGTAGTTTTTAGATGAAAATAGAGTGTTTTTAGGTGCGCTAGCGAAAACCGTTCCAATTTACGAGCGGATTTCCGGATTTACGAGCGAAATGGCGGCCGTTCCAAATTACGAGATTTCCGGTTTACGAGCGCCTCGCTGTGACGGATCTCGCTCGTAAATCGGGGACTACCTGTAGTTTGGTCTAAATGTCTGTTGTCTTTTAGACGAACGACGCAAGATTTGGTAATCCCTAAAAATTTTGAAGTCTATGGCGAGACTCATCAAAATGAATAGATCTAGAATAGAAACGATCGAATCGGTTCTACCTAAATGATTGGGAGATCAGTGTAGATTATAGTACCTTACGTAGTATTAATCTACTATGACTCTTCAAAGATTGAGATCTTTAACAAAATGAACAGCATGTTGGCATAGTTAAAATCCATTTAAGTCTTCAACTTATCAACAATCAAAACCTCTTTTGGCTGGGAGTGTTCAGAAAACAATAACAACTTCAATAACACAAAAGTAGCAATCAAGCAACTAAAAACAACGTATCACTACGTCAAACTCACTCTGGTCGTCAGATTCCACGTGTCACACACAAGAAAAACAGTTCTTAGCTTTATAACCGATGTCAATTAAATCCTGCAGATTTAAACGGTTGTTAAGGTTAGTTTTTGTTGTGGGTTTTATGCTTAGCGTTTCTAAGTTCTAGTTGGAACGGTTTCTTTTCGCAACTAGTATAGTTTAAACTGTTTAGTTTATTTACTATCCTGTGCTTGGACGACCTTGTTTTCCCATGAAGTCTTTGAGTTTGCGAGATCTTTGTCGTTTGTGGGGTTATTGAAATCTTTGTCCTTGACATGGGCATGGCCTAACATCACCCCCCTGTGGTCATGAGGGACCACGCACACAGGTGTGGACGTCCGTCCATGGGCACGAGTTAGGATGCCTTTGTTTAGTTTAAGCTGTTCGCGCAGTTTATGGGGAGCCTTGTACAGGAACCTTATAGGTTTCGGCCAACGTACCTCTGTACGTTTACCTCTTTCTGCGTAATGCAGGTGTGTCACAACAGTCGGCGCCATCGCAGGCATGTCTCTGTCGTTGTGATGTATGTCTTCCCACTTCATGAATGAAGAGGTGCTCTTTGAGTCTGTCAGAACTATGTCATCGCTGAGTAGTTCCAGATTTAAAAGCTCTTGAACCAAAGTTTCATTGAAAGCTTGGCTGATAACTGAATTACCTGTCCCCGAGGACAGCACAGCGTTCTCGGTGTGTGATCCTCGGATCACTACACCGTCCTCTACCTGTGGTAGGAAGTGTGAGTTTGCCCCCCTTTTGTTTGAGGAGGGGTCCTCAAAATTTGTAACAATGAAGTCCAAGTGACTGTCAGCGTGTTGTAGACTGTCACCTTGTGGGCTCAGATGTCCTTGAACCAAGACTTCACTGAAAGCTTGGCTGTTTGCCGAATTACCTGCCCCACAGGACAGTACAGCGTCATCGGTGTGGGACTCTTGGATCTCCACACCTTCTTCTACCGGTGGTAGGTAGTGGTCAGCGAGTGCTGAAGGTGTCAGCTCGCAGAGGAGGTTCCCATGTTGGGCCAGAGTCTGGTCCACCTGTAGAGTCTCCTCTGTCTCACCTGTACATGAAGGATCACCTACCGGGTTTGTGGTCTCGGTTGGGGAATCCTTTTTTACCTCAGCGGTACCTGCTGTTAGACAGTCAGTGCCCTGACCTTGGGGAGGTACCACGAATGGCAGTGGACTGCTCACTGTGGCCCACATTGTCTGATTGCCATAATTTATAATCGCTTCAAAGCGATTTATAAAATCTTGGCCAACCACAAATGGGGCCCGGAGTGAGTCAAGTTCAGACACATATACCGGGTGGTATAGTGACATCTCGCCAATCTGCATGTGAACCATGGCTATCAGGGTTGTCCTCGTCTTTGCGAGGCCCTGTTGCTCACCATAAGTGTATTTCACAAAGTGTATTTGCCTGTCAACATCGTTAGCGGCGGTCCCCAGCTCCTCAAACAGTTCGGCTGACATGGTAGACACGTCTGAGCCGCTAACCAGGAGCGCTTCTTGCGCGAGGACCCCTTCCAATGTGAGTGGCAGGTAAGCTCTTTTAGCTATTCCCCTTTTTATAAAGTTACACAGAAACCATTCAGGTTTTCCCACACGTTTCTGTGTACGTGTGACTCCGTCTGTGTAATCATCGTCGCCGTCAGCATCATGATGGCTGTCTGCCTCATGACCTTCAGGATGTGGATTTTCAGCAATTTGTTTGCTGTCAGCCTCTGGACTTTCAGGACGCTGATCATCAGCAATTTGTTTGCCGTCAGCCTTTATGTCAGTGTTGACGATGTTGTTGTCAACTGTGTGCACTGAGTTGTTGCAAAAGACAGTAATGCGCGTCGCTTCATCAGGATGAACAACGTTGTTTGTGTTATCATCAAGGACAACGTCACACGTTGTGTCAGCTTGGTCAACCACTGTAACATTCAAATCATTTGACAAACAAACCACATCCTCAGTCACGTCCTCGCGCGGAGGCGCCGTTTCCATAATCTGGAGCATGTGTGACTCATTGCATGTCTCGAGCTGTGCAGCTCGAGGGGCAGGGGCAGGAGGGCCGCTTCTCGGGGGTACATGTCGGGACAGACCACTTTTCAAAGGGTCACGGTACCCAGACATCAACTTCTCTCGAAGTTCACCCACAGTGAGATCCATGAGAGAACTCTTTTGGTTCGATCCGGACCATCTGGGTTCATCTGGAGGGCGAACACCTACCTTGTGTGGTTCTCTGCTCCTCTAGGGATACAGCACTCTCATGTCCGTATGGGATATGGGCCTCTCCACATCTCTCTGAAACTCTCAGTGTTACACCTTCTTGAAACTCTCAAGGAGTTTCTCAAGGACAAGTGGACTCTATATTGGTTAACAATTATTATGGATTAATGGACACTAATTAATCAGATTGAACTTTCTCTTTAATGTGTGTTAATTCAGAATTGATCAAACAGTATTTTTGTCATTTCAATGATGATTTTACTAAACTGGTATATTTTAAATATGACAAAGTTAAGAGAACATCTCAGAATGATCATGCTTTGAACTGTCTGCTCTAGGCAGAATAAGTGTCGAAAGTTGAAGGAACAATCCTTCGTATTTGTTTGAACTGTTTTTGTTTCAAAGGAAAAGTGCTAGACATAGCTTGCTTTCGGTCTCCCGTCCTTTCTAAAAACAATGAATCAGTTCTCAAAACAAAGTACTGACTTGTGCACATGCACCTGCATCTTCTCACGTATGTTTTCTATGTTTTGTCTACCCTATCATCTGTCACTCAAACTCACTCATTTGCAAAGTCACACCCTCTCTAGGGGTGCAACAACCAATCAGCAGGAAGTATGTGACTAAGTCACACCCCCTTCTTAAGGGGCACTTCCTGCATTTTGGTTTAGAGTTTCGAGGAGAACGAACTGTCAACCTGCTCTCTCCTCTGGAGAAAGCTGGAGACGCCCGGTCATTGTGCCAACTCGACCCACGTCTTCAGCAAAGGTTCAAACAGCACGTCAGCTGTGAACCCTGTTGTATATCCTCCTTATTACTTAATTAGGCAGATATTCTGAATTGAATCATTAGACGAAGTGGTATCGTTTCATTCACTTTATTGAACCATCTTCATCCACCACCTGCCACCGCTCTTCCAGAACGAACACCTTCTTAACTCCGCCCCCACACACGTCATCACGTAAACTCCGTCAGCATCCCAATACATGACATCCCCCTTTTCCTTAGATTTTCAATTTCCCCCTCCATACATTTAAACATCAGTTTTTTTCTTTTCCATCATCTTCACGCCTTCAGGCTTGCCAATACATTTCCTTAGTCACAGAACAACATAAAACAATTTACATTTCTTTCTTAGAACCCTGACCAACCATTTCCCTTTTTTTTTTTTTTATTATACAAAGTCACGAAACCTCTCTGGAGTCTTTCTGAGTCTCTGAGGCCTAAATGTCTTTCCCATTTCTAAGTCTTGAGTGCCCTCTTGTGGTGTTGCACTGTAAGTGTCATCTTTTTCTTCCTCAAAGTCTTTATTTTCAGAAAACAGTTTTTGTTCACCAACTCCTTCCTCAGTTTCATATTTTCTCACATGTGTGGTGTTTCGGTGATACCGAACTCCTGTTGGTGATTCAACCACAACTTGGTTTCCTGTTTTGCTCACATCTTTGTGTGGTAATGCATTAAATGGTGTTGTTAATTTGTCAACTTTTTCCTGTTGAACCAGCACTGTGTCTCCCAGCTCTACTTTTGAATGTTGAGCTCTTCTTCTGATGTCAGCATAACTTTTCGCTTTTCCTTTTTGTTCTGCGTCTCTGTCACGTACATCCAACGCAGCTGTGTTTGTTTCACTCATGTCCGGTAACTTTCCTCTCATTTTTCTGTTGAATAACAGTTCTGCAGGACTTTTGCCTGTGGTTGCATGTTCAATGCTTCGATAAGCTGTCACATATTTTCTTAGTTCTCGTTTCCAGTCCAGTCCTTCAGCTTGTGCAATTCTGATCCTCTTCATCAGTGATGCGTTCTGACGTTCAACTTCACCGTTGGCTTGAGCCCATTTTGGTGTTGTCCTCACATGTTTGATTCCATTGTTCTCACAGTATTCTTTGAATAATTCAGATTTGAACTGTGGACCATTGTCAGATCTAATGGAAACTGGTAGACCATGTCTACTAAACATACTGTCAATAGAGTCAATGACTTTCTCAGCAGTTGTAGATGTCAACACCTCATATTCATAGTAACGGCTGTAATAGTCTATTAGCACAAGAATGGAGTGATTTGAAGATAATGGTCCCAGTAAGTCTACTGCCACATCTTGCCACGGTCCATCTGGTAAAAGTGTGCTTCTCACTGGTTCTGGTGGATCAGGTCTGGCTACAATTTGACAACCATGACATGCTTTGCAATATTTTTCTGTTGCTTTGTCCATGCCAGGCCACCATACTTTTGTCCTGAGCCGTTGTTTTGTCCCAACAATTCCTAAATGTCCTTCATGTGCCAACATAATTGCTTTAGCTCTGAGCTTTTCTGGCATCACAATGCGTGTTCCTCTTAAAACTATGTATCCCACCACACACAGTTCATTAGCAATGGGTGCATATGCTTTGCATTTTTCAAAATGTCCATTTTCAACTGCTTTTCGCACCTCTGTTAATTCTGAATCTGTAGCAGATGCCTCCTCCACCTGTCTCACATACTCCTCAGACTCATGAATGTGTGTGTCTTGTGTTATCTTATCTGATAACAGTCTTGATAATGAGTCAGCAGTATTTAGTTTCCCATTAACACCTGCAGCATTTCCATCTGCAGCATTTCCTGTTGCTACAGCTCTCACTCTTTCTTTTGTGAGTTTGCTTTGTTTGGTGTTTAATTTTCCTATCCCTTTAAACGCATCTGGGTACAGTTCTTGCAGAATGTTTTTTGATTCTGAGACCGTTGCTATATTTTCTCCTATTTTTAACACTCCAAGCTTTACAGCAGTCTTTTTACCCAGGAGTGGTTCACCATTGCCTCTTATGACAATAAACTCTGTTTCTTCTCTCCTGTTGCCAATTTTCACTTCACACCTGAATGCACCTTTAATGTTTAAAGCTTGTGTTGATGAATAAGCATACAGCTTTCTCTGCTCTTTAGGTACATATGAATAACATTTTATCTTTTCAGCTTTAAGTTTTTCCCATATATTTTCTCCCATTATATTACTTGTAGCACCAGAGTCAATCAACATTTTTAACTCGACTCCCCCCACAGAAAATAACAGTTTATCAGGTACATTGTCCTCCTTCACAATAAAAGCATATTCATCCATCATATTCACATTTTGGTTCTTTTGCCTTTTTGTGCGGCACATTTTTGAAAAGTGGTCCTTACCAGTACATTTGTGACATGTTTGTCCTCGTGCTGGGCATTTTGGATCTTTTCCCATGTGATCTGTGAATCCACATCTGTAACACTGTCTTTCTGTTTTATTTTCCTCCTTCACATTTTCTTTTGATTTCCAGTATTTTCCTTTCTTTGTTGTTGCAATCCTGTTGACCGCGTCCTCCATCTTCTTTTCCTCGGTGACGCTCATCGCCGCCAGCTGCTCCTCCACGCGCTCACACTGCGAAGCCACCTCCAGTGTACGAGCCAGTGTCAAGCCGGGACCCTCCTCCAGTAACTTTCTTCGCACGTATTCAGATGTGCATTTGCTCAAAACCGCATCTCTTATTTGGTTATCATTGTCGCCACGAAAGTCACAGTCTCTTGCAGCTTGCCTTAAGCGAGTACAGAATTGTTGAATAGTTTCACCTTGTTTCTGGAATATTTTGTGAAAAGTCTGACGAGCATATGCTTCATTTACTCGTGGCACAAAATAAGTGTTCAGCGCAGCCACTGTAGCCTCATAATCCGTAACCTCACCTCCTTGTGGTAATGTAGAAAAAATGTCCTGCACGTCTTGTCCGGCCAGGTGCAGTAACAGCGCGCGCCTCCGCTGTTTAATTGCGTCTGTGGCATCATCAGACAGAATAAGTCCTTTACCGTCTGCATACAGCTCAAATGATGTCAGCCACCTTGTCCATCTTGGTCCAAGGGTCGCTGGATCCGTGTAGCAATCGAACGGTTGAATACTTGACTTTTCCATGTTAGCTTGAACTTTTTTAGCTAACCTCGTGTTGCCGTTGACGTCTTCAGCGCGACACCGTCTTTACAATCCACATGAATCCATCGTCATCTTCAGCTTGACAATGTTTTTCCTCGTCGCCATTGTTGTATATCCACCTTATTACTTAATTAGGCAGATATTCTGAATTGAATCATTAGACGAAGTGGTATCGTTTCATTCACTTTATTGAACCATCTTCATCCACCACCTGCCACCGCTCTTCCAGAACGAACACCTTCTTAACTCCGCCCCCACACACGTCATCACGTAAACTCCGTCAGCATCCCAATACATGACAAACCCCTTCGAGTGTCACAGCTCAAAGCGGTGACACTCTTTCTGAAGTTATCTTGAACAAAACCAGAACCAGGCATCACTCTGGGAGGCCGACGCAGACGGTCTCGAGACCGTGGCAAGATGAAAGTGGTCGCCTGTAAAACGCAGCAGCATGCACGTCTGGCTTGACTAATTTACCGGAGTTGAGACAGGATCATCTTCACGAAGGTAAAAGTGTTTCATCACGGGACGGACGTCCAGCCGAAACCGAGCAGAGGGTGCTACCTCTGGTTAAACATCTCAAGATAAGATTCAACCATTTCATTTCAATCTTTTATCTTTCCTCCTTAAACTCCTCCTTATGTTTGTTTTCATCATGGTAAACTTTAAGTAATGTGCCAACAGAAAGTTCCAACTGTCTGTTTGTTTTAATTTGAATTCTTGTCAACGTAGTTATTAAATCAGAGCTAATATCGATACAAATGTTTAATGTAATTCTGTGATAGTTTCAATAAAAGGTCTATTTTCTGGTAGACCAATATAAATTGAAGTCTAAGCGTGAAATTACATTTCTGATTAATCACAGTAGAAACAATTTAGTATCGGAAAAAGGAAGAACTCGCACTTTGGTGGCAGTTTGTGCAAGATTAAAGTCTGCTAAACTGCGCATCTACAATAATGATGGCTCAGTAAGTGTTTAAATACCTTACAAGCCGCATTTATTCTATTACATATATATATATA